>JARKIC010001199.1:0-144283 GCA_029378375.1 Mycena olivaceomarginata
GGATCCGGACCTTCTGTTCGTTCTCCGATATCGAACGTTGGCCTCGGACGTCGATCGCCTCTTCAGACTCGCTCGACCGTCACTAACATATCAAATGTTTTGCCCGTTCCTTGAATTCCAGGAACTCTTCCTGGATTTCCCGTTCCATGAGGGTGATTCCCCAACCGATTTCCTGGAGGATCCTGACAGAGCGGGGGATCTATATCGCGACCCACAGGATATCGCGGAGGACCCTCGTACTTCTATGGATCCGGTGCGCCAAAAATGCTCTCATTTGGAGCGATGACTGTATATTGGAACCGTAAGTGACGGCCCCGTCCGACAAATAAACGTTGACGGTGTGCCAGAAACTTTCTGCAATGGCTGCCCGAATGTGGGCCGAGTGGTCGAATTCTCTCTGAGCTCGGAAGCCTCGACTTGACTCAATTTTGTGAAGAAATGGCCGCAGATCCAGAGGGCCATCGGGAAGCTCATACCAACGGCCTACATCCGGACTACCTTTCGTTTGTCTTGGACTGGCTCGGGGTTCGTTGTTCCGTAAACCTATCACCGATACCCCATGCTAATGTATGCTCTTAGAGATTCCCTGATCCTCCTGTGCAAGTGATCGAATTGTGGGAAAGACAAAAAGCGGATATAGAGCGGTGCGTTGAGGATCTCGGGGACTAGTGGAATTCCACACAGATGATGTCCGGCGGGCGATGTCATGGTATTATATTTTTTAGAATCAACCACCCGCATTTCAGGGCAAACTGAGGAAGGGACCTACAGGAACTTGGTCCCCGTAGATTAAAGCTCCAACTATTTCCGTTTAGTTTCCGTTTTAAACCATTAAAACCGTTTATGTTTCCGTTTAGTTTCAGCAGGAATTTAAAGCTCCTGTTGCAGCCGACCTTAAGTTCCAGGACTAACCATTACTGGAGACCGGTACCGCCTTTGTTGTCGGCAACAATATTATGGCGACAACTGACCACTGCTTTAATAGTAATTCACAGACCGGGAAATTCGATCCCAATCAGGCCAGGAATTTTTATGTCGTCTTTGGCTTTGAAGTTGTGAATGGAGAGATCCCAAAGAAGTTCCCACGCACTCATGTATATGAGATTGAACGGTATGAAAGCCACTAGCTTTGAGCCACAAACGCACTGAATAAAACATATTAGACTACTGGTCGTCAGAAATACCGCGCCAGACTACAGTTTCTTCAGTACCGACAGACCCCTTCCACCGGACATTCCTGCGCTCAAATTCTTACCACCTCCCGGCACCAACGACCCTAATATATTCACACCGACGTACGGCGCTCGTTTTATCACGGCAGGATTCCCAACCGGACTCCCAATCTAATGAAGGCTGTCACAGGCAAGATCACCCATTATGAAGCCAACGCCCTTCCGCGTTACATGCAAACCAGAGCATCGATATTCGGAGGGTGCTCTGGGTCACCGGTGTTTGGGCTTTTGGAGGGTGGAGCGGTTTCCTCATTCGTGGTTGGCTTGGTCCAGGGAGCCACGCACGACTACGATATCGCACTGCCGATGCGGCAGGTGGCTCCAAAGGTCATGAGGGACCTCGACACGAACAACGCGACACAGGAAGGTATCCGCTGGGCTATATCCAGGGGCGCTGCTGTTGACTACAACCTTTGGACAATCGCCAACCGCCACGGCGCCACCGTCAGAGCATCCTTCATCACAGGGCAATGCCAAAGACTTAGTGGGAGCGCAGAGAGCTCCTTCGAGGTTCGTACCGTGGGGAGCGCGCACAAGTTAGTTTCCCAAAGTCGAGAGAGAAGTGAACAGCCAGCAAAAAGAGACACGAGAGTCGTCTTCGGCTCTTCGTTGCCTGTGCACATGCGGAAGCTGCAGCTGGGCACTCTCAGCGTACCGACACAATCGATTGACATGCCGCCAAGTCTATTCAACTCTTTTTGGTTAAGCTGGGACTATTCGCACCCAGCCTTCCCCACAGTAATTAAAGAGAGCATGGCAAGATACTGGTCAACTGTAGACAGAAATGGAAGCACGAACGTAGTCTGTTGTTAAGCGCGGGGTCCCGATTGGGGTAAGCGCTTGTTATATAATCAGCACAGCCACACCGTTCTTCGACGGGCGACCGCGAAACTAGCATCAATATTTTCAAGAAATTCCAGCATACAGAATGTTTGATTCACCATTGCAAAGCCCCTCCAATTTATTTGGACTTTTAGAGTGCTGTTTGAGGCTCGAAGTGCAACACAAGTGATAGTCACATGTCATGCTTCGGCGCTTCATCCACCTGGACTCTGAGCTCTAGCTAAAAAATCTGAATAGGCAGGAACATTCAGTGTACTAGTATAGATACATCTGCAGCAAAAACTAGTTTAAGTATCTATCCTGTAGGCACAAAACATCGAAATCCGGCGGCGTGGCTGTGCAGATTATGTAACAAGCTTTTACCCTGATCGGACCCCCCGCGGTTAATAACAGACTTCAATATAACGAGGTACGAGTTCAGTATTATTGAAGTCTGGCTGCGAGAGACTAGCACGAACGCGAGTTGCAGCCGAGGAGTATAGACACATCTTAGATTTCTTGATCATTGCGTTGAACCAGCACCCCCACAGCCCTGCGTATGACGGTCCACCCGAGACTTTGTTGTAATTCGGCAAGCTGACAGATGCCCGAGGTGATTAGTGATCAAATTGCTAATTATGGAATACTGGAGATTCGGGTAGAATACAGTAGAATACTCTAGTACACCGTCTGTATAGTATAAATACTGGAGGGTAAGGGCTACAACTCTTCAGGAGTTTGTAACCCAAAGCCTAACAGCTCTAGTGCAACCTATTCATTTCACAACAGACTTATCCAACACAAGTTGGACACCGAGAATCGTCTGGAAACCCAAAGTTCAAAACACTCTTGGTCCCTTCCTTTCCACTTAAAAACAAGATCTAGGAACTTGTACTATGTACTGACAGCAGTGACAGCTTTGCTTCCAACCCGGAGTGAATATTACAAATACGTGGTCGGCACGGTGGTCGTAGCGGGTGCGGACTACGTACGTCCTTGACGCAGAGTCGAAGAAAGTGGTCGCCAACACGGCGGCTGTCAGGGGGGATGCCATGCGCGTGGAAGCCATCCGCTGGGCCATATCACCAACCGCCTACGTTGGGATAGAGACGACCTTTGGGCAATTGGACCCTCCAGTGCCGACCACCGTCGTGGTCTCCTGCACGAACGGAGGGAATGACTACCAACTGGCAACAATCTTGGTCCCAGCTGTTTCGGATGACGCGATCCTGGATTCCTCACTGATATATCAGCCGCACTGAGAGGAAGTGCACTCCTCCCCATCGAGCTGACGAATCTGTCCTTCAAGATCGGTGACAAGTCTGATAAGATTCTCTCCAAACTCATGGTGGGATTATTACTAGGTTTAACTGATGAACGACAATCCTGACTCCTCGGGGATTGACCTCAAATCCGGAAGATCATGAATCCTGACTTGAACAACTATCCGTCTGAAGGGATATGCAAGCAATGGGCCAGCAACAACTTCACAGTGATGATGGCGCCGATGGAGATGGAGTTTGGTGCTGCCGATTACTGAGAGAGAACAACACGGTCTGGATACTCAGGAAGTAGGGAAGTCACTGAACTGCTTCTATCCTGTTATATGTACAGTGTATGACGGACACTCAACATGCATCTTGCGTGCGATTTGAATCCGATTGTAAGGGACGGAGTTATGACACGAGCTCGCACAGTGGGATCCAGTTGAGCCTACGGGACAGTGGTAGCGCAGAGTGTTACCTGTAAGCCAAGACGGAATCAAGAAGTCGGTGGGTATTAATTATGTCGTCGCTACAACATTGGCAATAGGAAGGGAAGCGGTCCGGGATTGCAGGCATGGGAGCGGGCGGAACGCGTACAAGGATTAGATTTGGAGGGCAGAGAAGACCGCATTGGGGATCGAGCTTTGGGATGAATATCTTGCGCCCAGCCACAGCCGAGTTTATCGCGGTGGCGTCGTTGAAACAGAGGTGGCTCGGTCTGAAGCCCGTAAGTACACATTGAAGATCGCAGACCAGCAGCGGCGAGGGTAGTATGTCCGAGTCACAAAACGTGGCAATGATTCTATTCGTGCCGCAGAAACATGGGATGGGAGGCGGATAGGACACAGAAAGACGATGGAACTAAGTGCAGGCGGCAGCGACGATGAAGGGTAGAGCCGCAGGTCTTATTTTGAATCGAGTGCATGGTGGTCCGTCTGCGATTGCGCTCCCTCGAGGTCTCAGAGAGCCAGACAGCGATGGGGTGGAATGGACGGATGGCGAGGCTGCCGCGGGGTCCGATCATCCATCCAAGTCACCGGTTTCAAATAGTCCCATTGAAGGGAGAGATAATTGGAGGCTTCTATAGTCGGTGGGCGATTGGGCAGACATTTTACATTCGCTTGCTGGAGTTTTGACCCAGTAAAAAAATGCAAAAGCGCGGTTTGCCAAAATTTCCAAAGATAGAGTCTTCAAATTGAATTCCAGCTCTTTTTGCGCTGTTTTGGTTTGAGTTAATGGCTGTTTAACCTGCCCAGTCTGAATTCGAGATGAGAGTTTGATGAGAGGGGCTTTATTCGGGTGGCAGTGCCACCATGATGTGCTTGGCAACATCCTTCTTCCCGCTTTTGCTTTCTGCTAGCGAATACTATACTGGGTCCTCACTTCTCCGCTCACAACTACAGCCTAGGAATTACAGCCTCCTGGGTCTTTCCCGCCGTATAACAAAATGAACAAGTCCTGATTCGACCGATACATATTTCTAGAGATCCCGTCGAAGCCAAGTCGAAGCTCAGTAGCTTTGCCGCTGCAGCATCCCTGGCATCTGGCGTGGTCCGACTGTCTCCCTCTGAAAGACTCGGCCTCTATCCGATGTGAATGCGCGAAGAAGCAGCAACCATGTTTCTTTTGGCCAACCATTCTTCTAGCGCCGCGTCGGCCCACCCCTTGAGGCTACCCTGCGGGTTACAACCACGATTAATGCTATGCGCCGCCCCGTTATCCGCTTCGCGCCTCTGCATCTCCGTCGTGTCTGGCCCACCAGCGAAGAATCGCGCCAGGAAGTTCATTCTCCCACCCCAGCTGCAGCATACGACGCCATATATCGCCCCAATAGTATGAGGCACGGGTCCCAAACAGTCCCAGAGGCTTCAGAAAGTCCACCCCCCAGCAGTCGAAGCTTGACGACGCGCTCGAAACGGGAGGTTCTGGGGAAGCAGACGGAAGAAGGACGGTTATGTCTGAATGTCCCTGGCGCCCGCGGGCGAAAGTTCGGGTCGCTTCGACGTGGGGCAAGAGGCCGAACTGTGCGCCCCGCTGCCGCCGCGCCCCGCAGCTCCTCCCCTTCATCAAATAACTTCCTGCCGTTACCGCATGCGCATCGCTACGCGTCGAATTCTTCATATGCGGCAGGGATGGATGCCCACCTCCAGCCTCGCGGTGTCGTCTGAGTCCAGACATGGTGCGTTTATTGTATTATTTCTCTCGTACTGGTGCTGACGAATACACCCCGCCGACATCGCTCTAGCCTAGCCCCATTTTTCCCGACCCCCCCTCATCTCATCTACACACCCCGCGAGGACCCCACCCCTTTGAAGACGCCATGCATCCGTGTCTTCTTCTTCCTCCTCTGTTGGCGGACCGCGCATGGGGTGTACGGCGTCTTTCGAGCTTGCGGAAGCTCCCGGCCGGGGAACGAGGGGCGAGCTAGAGGAGACGTGGATATCGCTATCGACGTGGGGAGACCGATCGCGACGTGGAGGAGATCGCGACGTGGGAAAGATGGGATGGGATTCGCGCGACAAGGACAACCTCTGAGAGCAGGTCGAGCGCAAGGACGGAATGAAACGTACGCCGGCGAGCCCTACCCCGACGCCCCTACACTTCGCTCATTGTATTCTACGCGACAGCCCCCTCCTTCATCCCTCGCATCCCCTGCCCCGCACCTCGCCGTGGAAGGTACCCTTCTTCCCGCTGCCGCTGCGTCCCGGCTCTACTTATCCACACCGGGCCTGGCAGGAGCGGGAGCGACTTGGACTTGGACTTCGGCATCGGGTGGGGTGTGCATTCCCGTTAACTGGGGTTCGGCTGGGTCTGCATTTCCGCGCGTGTGAGAGAGAGATGGGGTGGGATGGATACCGGGATTGTGATGCGACTTGGGACACCCGCTTCGTCCGTACCAAGTCTACGAGTTCGCGCTCCCCGTCTATATCGGCCGGGAACACAATATAATTTATTCTCCCGGCCTCCCATGCGACGCGCCCTCCGAGTCCAAACGTCGCCCCAATTCGACGCTGCCGCCGCCGCCGCCAATGACGACGAGTTTGTTGTCCGGTGTAGCACGCCCTCATCACCACCATCTTCAGTAAAGAACTTCTTGCCGTTGCCGCACACGCCGGGCTCTGCATCTGAAAAAATTCGGCGCCACGCCCAACTTCAGCTTCAGCTTCGCGGTCTCGCTTGAGGAGGAGGAGGAGGAGGCGAGTGCGGTGCGGTGCAGTGCGGTGCGTCCACATGTCCAATTATCTCTGGTGTGTTTATCCAATTATCTGTGTGGCGAGTATTCAGTGCTGATTATACTACAGATGTACCGGACCTGCTGCGCCCTCGGGGACAGAACGAACGCGAGGAAGAGGAATTGCATCAGACCAAGTGCGGGTACGAGCGCAACTACATACAAGGACGGGCGCACGAGGGGAATGGGCTGCAGGAGGGGAGAGGGCGGGTCTCCCGCCCGCCTTCCGGGTAGCCCCGGCGTCGCCTATCGTACCCACCTCCACGGCGTCCTCCATCTTACTTCACCCCTCCACCATCTTACCCCAACGCTTCCTCGTGCCCTACCCAGTCCTACCTCACGCAAAGCACGGAAGGACTGCGCCTGCCTCCCTCTCCGCTTCCCTCCCTCGATGGCTCCACCACCTCGGGAGTATGTCGGGCTGTGCGATTTTAATGTCGGACGGATGGAGGGCTGGGGCGAGTTGTATCCCCGCGAGTGCGCGCTCGACGGTTCTGGGCGAGGAGCCGGGGATGTCGCAGCTAGCGTCGCGCCTGGCGACGATGGCCAGAAGCTGGGCAGACTGAGACGTACTTACATACACCCCGTACTCCGACGACACCTCTCTGCTCTCCATTCGTCCCGACCCCCCTGCTGCTCACCGTCGCGCAACGCACCCCAACTCTGTCCATCATGCACGGAAGGCGCTGGCTGAGGACTGCACATCCGTGCGAGATCCCCACCTCCTCCGCCGTCTCCGAGCTGGCGAATGGTGGATCGCGGAGGGTGGGTATGGGGCGCTACAAGGCAGGGAGCACGACTTTTCCGGGCGCACCTCCGAGCGAAGAAACAACGGAGGACTTGAGTAGTGATAGAGACGAGGATTCTAGCGGCAACGCAGAGGATGTCAAGGGCGACGACAGTGGAAAACGAATGTCCACAAATTGCATAAATTGTAGTGTAGTGTACACATTACTCTGCCGCATGCTATCACAAATAGAAAATCCTCACCAAACTCACGAAACGAACGGTGATTACTTGAGGTTTCTACCAAATTTGCTTCGAATAACGGATACTCGTCGGACGCCTTCAGAACCGGTATAGAGTGGTTGTCACTTGCCAATCTCCTCCGAACCAAACTGTACCAGGAGGTGGCGTCGTACAAAAGATCTCCAATGAACCCAGGTGCGGACAATGACTTGGGACCGGGTGGAAGTACGGGTACGCGCGCCGGCCAGCGTGTTTGGAGCGGGGTAAAGTGAATCCGCATGCTCGGTACACCGTCTGCGGCGTCCCGAAGACCCAGGCCGCCGCGTGCACGTCGCCGAGCTGCAGCGCGGACGCACCTCGAACACCGCGCCGCGCGGTCGAGATGCGGGATGGACGGGCGAGCACGCCACGCGAGTACTTATAAAGCGGCAGTGATCCCCAGAACGAGCCGCTGCCCGCCGGCCCCGCCGCAGCGCAGGCGCACCTCCCCGACCCCGCGTCGCCTCGAAAGCGCATCGTGGCATAATCCAGGTGCGGCAGCGCGCGGCGGGATGAGATGAGATGGGTAGCGAAAAGTCCGGCAGGCAGGACTGGATGCAGGTGGGCGGCGGTGCCCTGCGCGGAGAAGGTCGAGAGAAGACAGCCGGTCGGTTGGTGTAGTCGAGTCCTAAACTAAGCTGCTTGGGCACCTGCGGCCATCGATGCGATCGCTCAGCCCCGTCCCGCGAGATCTTTTCGGCAGCAACTTAGGGTGGGGAGAGCTCTCTTGCTGCTGCGCCGATGGATAGAACAACAGGAGAAGACGCTCGTGTGTAGTGCGCGCGACGTTGGGAGGCAGCAAGAGCGTGAAGATAGATGATGGAGGATAGCGCGCGATGAGCAGCGATGCATCTACGTCCCGCCCCCGGACGCACGCCAGAACGCGACGGCATCGACAGTACCCCCGGCTACGAGCTGGGGTAGTCGAGCCCCTCGTGCAAAGCACGGGTCGACACTCAGCCCCGCCCGACTCAGCGATCTGATCTTCTCGAATCGAGGAAGACTCTCGATCGCCTCAGAAGGGGATGGGTAGGCGCTCGGAGAGCGCGCGGGGCGTCCCCTCCTCGAGCAGGACAAAGATCGCGCGGCGGCTCGGGACTCGGGGCCGGATGAATGGATGGATGGGTACGTCGTGTCAGCCCTAGCCACACACCACCCGTCCGTGCATTGTCTTGAGGAGCCAAACCGCCGCGGCCACGTCCGCCGAGCTGCAGCGCGGGGTGGGTGCACCTCCTCGAACACCGTGTGCGTCGTCGGGAAGCGCATCGGGATCGCCCTACTGTCGAGGTACGGCTGGGCAGCGCGCGGCCGATGAACGGCGGGATGCGATGGATTGTGACGTAGGCGCCGAATCCAGCGAGCGCGGCTGCATGCACTGGAGGAGGGCGTGGTGGCGTGCGGGAGCTGCGGATGCGAGGGTAAACCTGGATTGCGTAGGGGGAAGAGGAGATGCGGTCGTCGGCGGTGGAGGTGGAGGTGAGGGCGGGTATTGACGCAGTCTCCTTGGGCTTGGGATGACGGTTGGCGACGACAAAGCACCACTGGGCTTGTGAACGAGGGCGTGGGCGAGACGAGCGAGGTTGTAGGTTGGAAGGAGGCCTCCATCGTAAACGGACACGAACGGGGTTGCCCGCAGTTAAGGCTGGCGTGGTGGGTGCAAGCGGCAGAATGTACAACAGCACATCAGCGAGAGGCGGCGGAACAGTACATAATGTCGCACAAACATCAAGCAAGTCGTTCCCAAACTACCGAATCAGAAGAAAAAATTAGTCGGGGCGCGCAGAACAAATAAAGGGAGTCGCGCACCACATACACACGCCCCGAGATGATCATATCGCCGGAGGTGCGCTTCACGAGGAGTGCGCAGATAGGGTCGAGACAAGACAGTTGGGCTGGTGCCATCGAGCTCTTGATGCACCGGTGGTCGTCGATTAGATCACTCAGCCCCACCCCAGCCGCCAGGGAGAATGATTATCTACGGAAAGGTAGAAGGCACTTGTGTGTAGCGCGCGCGCGCCGTCGGCAGGTAGGAGGAGCGCGAAGGATGACGGCTGATGGCGCAGGATGGGCACCATGGCCACTAGTGCTTCCCGCCGACTGCGATCGCTCGCGGCGGCTCGGAGTCTGAGACCCAGGCCGCCGAGCACTTCCTCGTACACCCCGTCGTCGGGAGCCCACACGCGGTCGATGAACGGTGGATGGGGAGGGGCTGCATGGACTGGCGAAGGGCGCCGGTGGCATATAGGAGCCCCACGGGGGCGAAGCTGGATTGCGTATGGGGAAGAGATGTGCTCGTGGGCGATGGGGGTGGAGGCGGGGATCGATGGGGCGCTCCTTGGGTTTGGGATGTTGGTGTGGATAGGACGGGCCGAGCTTGTGGAAGGCCCTGTCGACGGGGTGAGGATGGTGTGGTGCGTGCAAGCGGGCGGTGTTGCCCTACAACAGCGTATACATGAGATTAGTCGGGCACGCAGAGTAAATGAAGGAAGAGTGCGCACCGCATACACGGTATACAGGTACACGCCCGACCTGACGTCGAAGAGATGAGGCCAGGACATGCATAGAGAAGGGATGGCGATCGGGCTGATGCAGTCGAGCTCCTCGTGGACCGGCGTCGTCGATTCTCTCCTGCACGAATAACAACCTCGGGTGGAACGAGAGCTCTCTTCGGCTGCGACGCCGGACGGCGCGCGACATCGGCAGCGTGAAGTGCGTGACGATGACGCGGATGCGCATACCCATAATCACGTTCCGCAGATCGCGACGGCGTCGACCGTCCCCAGCTGCGAGTGCTCCTCAGCACCAGTATGTGCAAGATCGACCGAGACAACTGGTGTATGTAGCAGCCCGACAAGGAGGTGTGTGTGGTTTATCCACTGCTGATGGTGTGGATTGGGTCGGGGGGGACATAGTAACCTTGCCAATCGAGCTTTGGATATCTTGCGGGATAGTTATCGTGATCCGTGTCGATCGGGCATCAGCTATATCAAAATCTCAGCACGCGGGAATGGCTGGGAAATGCAGGTGGTCAAGTCGTTCCCAAACTACCGAATCAGAAGAAAAAATTACAATTATTTGCATAAGTCGTGAGAATCAAGCCGTCACCACACATGTAACGCAATTTTGTGGAGCGCGGACTATATCCTTCCTACCTCACTCAAATTTTCACGTATCGCAACGTGTCCGGCACCGTTCGAACGAGAAAAACCCCCCGCATCGACCTATCCAACTTTCTCCGTGATTTATTATGCTTGGTCAACCGCATTCAGCGGATCTCAAGGAGTGCGTGCACTACTTGGCATCCCTTGAGTTTTCAGCAGGAGAAATATCGCATCTGCTGGACATGTCACTCTCCACTGTCTACAACGTGCTGGGGCAAGACTGGGCTCATCTGGAGGACCAGAAAGAGCCAGTTATGGGCCGTCCCAGAAAACTCTCTCACGACAATGTCTCAGTGCGTAGCATACGGCCCTCTCATTATTCTGGCTCACTTATCATCTGTCAATTTGCAGAGGACAGCACGGACTTCTATCTGGACGAGCTGCAGCAGGAGATGGAACTTCAAGGCACTGAGATCTCCCTGGCGTCCTTATGCCGGTATCTCGCGCGGAACGGAATAACACAAGCGGGTGAGTAATGCAACACTGTCTGTACGTGTCTAACTGCTGAACAGCTCTCTCGCATCGCCAAGGAACGTGATCACATCCGCCGCGCTGAGTACCAGGACGAGATTACGGAATACGAGCCGTGCTAGCTTGTCTCGGTTGACGAGGCGGCTGTTGATATCTGTAACATGACCCGAAACTTCGGATGGTCATATTCCCGGACGCGTGCATGGGCGACGGTCCCGCATGAGCGTGGAACCAGGTATGTATTTTTCGATGCTTCTGGTTTGATTTTTTTCTGACATACACGTCCAAGATATTCCATCCTCCCTGCCATCTGCTTTGACGAGGGAGTTATCCACGTCAATATTGTTGAAGGTGCCTTCAACGCTATCACCTACCGCGGCTTCATCAGCGGCCTTCTCGACCGCATGAACCAGTGCCCAGGTCCGAAAAGTGTGATAATCATGGACAACGCAAGCATACATCACTCGGCCGAAACTTTGCAGATGATTCTCGAACGGTATGAGATTTTCACTCGTCTTTTTCGACTCGAGAATCTCACGGAATGTGCAGGGGAATGCGATATGTTTTTCTCCCCCCGTATTCACCCGACTATCAGCCCATTGAAGAATTATTTCATACTCTCAAGTCCTGGATTCGCCGCCATTATGTCGAAGGAAGAGAGGCTATGCAGCAAGACAAGTATTCGGCAGTGAACTTCTTGCTTGAAGCGTTGGATAGCATTACTATTGACAATGTCCATGGATTCTTTCGCGACACCGGCTACGATCGATTCACAGTGTAGAGCAGATTAGAATTATATTACTGTAATATATACGATGTCACTATTCAGTACGTTGTCGTTTGTATCTACTGCAGACCTCTTTATGCACACGCGATGCTTCTGATGTCAAGAATTTACTGGTCCCAAGCAAGAGGTGAGCGATCTTCGGATCTTGGGATTTGATGTGGCCACGTCCATCACTTGATGGAAGTCATGCTGTTGAGTCTCACAAGCCTACGACTCAGTGTTTTCTTCCTTTTGTCTCGCCCACTCTGCATGCTTGCTGAGATGTACAATTATCATCCTAAATGAAGTGTCCCTATCACTGAATCCCCGCTCTCAAGAAATTGTGGCTCATTATTATGTGCAGTGCCAGCCGAGTTTATGGTCAAAGAGGTATGTGCATTATTTACTGGAAAGAGCCCATGTTTTTTCCAGAGTTCGCGCTGTGGGTTTGCGCGAAGCACTTGCGTTTGGGACGCACCGCAACACGTTGACGCCAACCGCCGTTGTTTGTCCTGCCAAACACTTTCCTTTTTCGGGGGGTAGGTAGGATCGTGGGAATGTTTGCCAAGATCTGAAGATCGCTCACCTCTTGGTCCCAAGTGACAACCCTATCGCCTGAAGCTCCGCCGCATTGCATCGCACAATGTCATCTGGCCCATGAATTTCCTGAGCTTGCAAACATTCGAAATGTTGCCCAAAATCTCGATGATGAACGTCGCGCATGCTGCATTCCTGCAAAAAATCCGGAAGGGATGGCCAGTCCATGTCTGCGACATTTGGGACAGGGGACGGGCTGTGCGCTACAGCACCGGAAACTGCAGGCGCCGCTGTCGTTGTCGCCTGAGCCTGCGGGAAAGCATTTGGTGGGATATTGATGGTAATATTGGGTACGGTGACGTCCGAGTTTTTGGCAGCCTTTGCTCGCTCCGGTGTTGGCTCAAACATCTTGGACTCCGGAGGCTTGTCGAGATTGGCAGCGAGATCTTTGTCAGGTACATCTGAATGAGCCTCCTGCTCTTTAACCTAGCATAGAATGACGGTAAACAACAGTAGATGGTTAATAGTAGACATATATAGGCATTCTGCCATGCACGAAATCGCATCTCGGTCATGATGACATGTTTCTTGGAGGGATGACCGCGCCAGCAGTGGGCCTTGTGCTCTTGGCAGTGGGGATGCCGCGCCTTTAACTCCTCCACACTCTCGTCGAGGCCATGCTGTGCGCCAGCTGTGAGCTGAGCTTGGAGGATCTCCAGCTCTTTCTTCTGCTTCTGGCTCTTCGGACCCATTGTGAGTCGTGACCTGCAATTCATAGGTCAGATATCATTATCATGCTCAAACTGAAGACGCGCCTCTGGCACCATTATGTCAATGATGGTTACCTCCTTTGCCATGCTTTTGCAGCGACTACGAAGATGTGCAACGAGGCCCTGGTAGTCCACCATCCTCTTCAAGAGAGTTCTTGATGTTTTTGGTATTGCGGGGCATCTGACAAGCAAGCACAGGCTGGTGCTCTGCAGGTGGGTCCATTGTCTCGATGATCATGTTCAAGACCGTTTCCCAGTCTGTGTCTGACTGGATTGTGAGGCGCTTTGATGAGCCAGATGGCTTTGGGATGACATAGGTTATTGTAAGGAACCGTTATTACTATTTTCTTCCTATTTTAGTTACTCTTTAGCTACGAGTCACATGTATCTCGATCACATGATACATCTTATCTCTTATCACAAACCACTACACAAACCCGCTCAACGCACCTTTCCAGCCCTCATTGAGGCCCTGATAGAGGCACGAGCACTTGTATTGCCTTGCCTGGCACATGCACTAGGCACTAGGCGACTATAATCCTACATGATTCCCCTTTTCACACTACATTTACGTCCTTATCACAACAGGTCACAACAGCCTACAATCTGCTCAGTGTTGGAGTGTGTGAATGGACTGTGACATTCTCACATCTTTGATCAGATCTAATCCTCTCTTATTGGCCTGATAATATTGTCTTAACATCCATCTTCCTATGTACACAGCCTTACTGCTATGTACATAGCCAACTCCTGTGCACACAGCCTTATTGCTGTTGCACATAGCCAACTCCTGTGCACATAGTCTTATTGCTGTTGCACATAGCTTTACTCCTGTGCGCATAGCCTTACTGCTGTGCATCCTCTTGTCCTCATAGGTATATAAGTAGAGTAGTATTGCCCTGGATCTTCAGTTCTTACTGTTGACTCCAGGCAAGTAGTTTCATCTCATGCAATCTAACTGAGTTCTTACTGTTGACTCCAGACCTCTGTGCTTGCCTGTTTAACAGGTTATGGGCCCCGCCCTCTGAGCGTTTCTTAAGCTTTATTCTGAGACCCTCATCTCCATCTGCGCATTTCTGCACATCTCTCTGCCCTTATAGTGTGTGTGTTCTTTGTAGATAGGGGCACCAACTGTTGGGACAAATCCTCTTTGAGAGGTAGTCTTTGAATCCACTAGGAAACAAACGGTGATCAATCCGTTGATTCTGGGGTTTGGGCCTAAGTGCCTTACAACTGGGTGTTCATTACATACTTAGTTACTTTACCTACATCTCCGACTTCACACACACACTCCTGAGGGCGCCACCTGTCTTTTGACATCTGGTTCTAGTTTTCCATCCCATCTCTTTGCGCATTTCCCTCCCCTTTTTCCATCATGTCCGACTCCTCAGAGTCTGCTCTTATCCCTGTCCTTGGTAAGGACACCATGTTCTCGAGTTGGAGGAGCGATGCTAAGGCCTACTTGCGTCGCAAGGAGGTTTTTGGCCACTGCCTGGTCGCTTCAGCTAAAGCTGAAGATGCCGCTGCAAAGGAGAAGTGTGCTGGCATTCTTTGGTCCATGTTGAGCAGAGATGTCAAGCCCCTCGTCCAGCAGCATGAGGACGACCCTAAAGCGATGTGGGAAGCCTTGGAGACTATCTTTTCTCCGAGGAAGGCTGGAGCTCGCTTCAATGCCTACAAGACACTCACCTCCATTCATCTCCAGGAGGATGAGAGTCTATTAGCCCTCGTTGGTCGTGTTCGTGATGCTATGCGCCGTCTTAAAGACTCCCGTTCCAAGGAGTTCACTCTTGACAAGGCAGACGAGGAACTGCAAGCTGTAGTTCTTCTCATGGCCCTTCCTGATGACTCCCGGTTTTCTGCACTCAAGTCGCCGTTTGAGCAGTCTTCGGGCGATCTCAATGCAGAAGCCATCATGGATGCCTATTCCACCCACCAGGGATACCGCACTCATCATCAGGGAGGTGATACCAGCCAGATTAGTCCACTATCTGGTCTTGCTATGGCAGCAGCTCCCCCATCTGCCCCAGTTGCACAACCTGCTGCAGCTCTTGTGGCTGCACTGCCTGTTCAGTCGCCCTCTACTTGCGCTGGATGTGGCAAGCCCAATCACCAACTTGTCAACTGCTTCAAATTCCTGGAGCTTCTTGGCAAAAAGGGCAAAGGTGCAGCAGCAGCGTCCTATGTTGCCCCGAATGCAAGTCTTCTCGCTTCCTCTGCCTCACCTCTTGCTGACGAACGATGGAACTCAGACTCAGGGTGCACTTCGCACATGACTCCCAACCGGAAGTGTTTGTTGCATGCCAATCCGTACAGAGTTCCAATCCAGGTCGCAAATGGAGTTATAGTTCACTCCGAGTTGAGGGGGGATATCTTGCTTCGGCCACGTATACATGGACACAGTAGCTGTAGGCGTATTCTCCTTACAAATGTCTTATATGTTCCACATCTATCTCACAATCTCATCTCAACTACCTATTTGTCTCGCATTCATGGCTATTCTGTTCTCATGGAGGGATCTACAATCTCCTTCATTCGAGATGGAGAGCTGTTATTTGAAGCAGACATTGATGAGAGGAACCAGGCATTTGTGAGAGAAGACGCTCCTGATTCTGATTCAGCCTTGTCTGCAGTTGGAACCTTGCCTCTTGATCTAGACCTGTTGCATCGTCGACTTGGTCATCATTCTGATACCCAAAAGATCTTGAGCAAGAATCTGGTTACTGGTGCGAAAATCACTTCAAACCAGAAGCTGGATCCAATCTGTGAGCCATGCCTTGCAGGCAAGCTGAATGCGGCTCCTTTTCCTTCTACTGGACATCGCTCCAGCGCGCCCCTTGATTTGATCCACTCCGATCTGAAGGAATACAAAGTCTTCACCCGAGAGGGTTACAGATATCGTGTTATCTTCGTTGATGATCACACCAGCTTCAAAGCAGTCATGCATATGAAGCGCAAGAGTGGGACATTCAAGGCATTCCAGGTGTTCAAGGCTTATGCTGAGAATCACTTTGGACGTAAAATCAAAGCGCTGCAGGACGACGAAGGTGGAGAGTACATGTCAAACGAGTTTGCAGACTTTCTGCGCTCTGCAGGCATTGTGCGTCGTCATTCGACGAGGAACAGACCACAACAGAACGGGACTGCAGAGCGTGGCAATCGCACAACTGATGAGCACGCCACTGCTATGCTGCATGAAGCAAACCTGCCGCCATCGTTCAAGGCGCTTGCAGTTAATGCATACATTCATGTTGCAAACATGCATCCATCTGCTCACATTCCGGAGAATACTACTCCATATGAGCTCTGGTATAAGCATAAGCCGGATGTGTCTCATCTTCGTGTCTGGGGCTGCCTTGCCTATGTGCATGTGCAGAAGGATAAAAGGGATGCTTCTGGGTGCCATTTTCCAGAAGTGCATTTTTGTGGGTTATCCTACAGAATATAAGGGCTGGTTGTTCTACAACCCTGTGACTCGGCAAATGGTCACATCAGAGCGTGCCGTCTTTGACGAGCGCTACTTCCCTGGGAACAAGCCTGATCTTCTCAAGCGCTGTCCCAGAGGACCTGCATCGGCCTTTGTTGATCTTCCTGCCGCTAAGCCACCGGTGGTGCGCGATGACGGGGGAGACGACGAGGACAATTCTGGTGTTCATCAAGCACCCCCTGCACCAGCTCCCAATCCACCTAATCCTGCTCCTTCCCCTCCACATTCACCGACGTCTACTCGCCCTAATTCGCCGAATCCACCCGCTGATGAGCCTCCAGCCAAGCCATCACCTCCTCCTTCTCCGATTGGAGTTGCTGCCCGTCGCAAACATCATGGCCAGAGAAGAGAGCCCAAGCCTGCTACGGAGTGGCGAAAACTGCCTGTGCCAGCACCTGGTCCTGTTCCTCCAGAATCTGAGGACAGTGGTGATGAGTTGCTGCTCCAGCCAGGGAGTGTGCTTATTGTTGCACATGAAGGCGATCCAACCAATGCTTTGCTTCAAGCGGTTAACTTTGCCCATGTGCAACTGGCTCTCTCTGCTGTACGTTCTGGCAACCCGCGAACATATTATGAAGCATTGCAGCGAAAAGATGGTCATCTGTGGAAAGAAGCAGCAGTCTCCGAGATTAGCTCCCTTCTCGAAAACTGCACTTGGGATGCTGTTGATGCACCACCTGATGTGAAGCCCATTCGGTCTCAATGGGTCTTTGTGATAAAGCACAAGTCTGATGTGTCAATTGAGCGCTATAAAGCGCGTCTTGTTGCTGATGGCCGCGAACAGTGTCATGGGATTGACTACAACGAGATCTTCTCCCCCACCTTTAAACCTGCGACACTCCGCATCATTCTTGCTCTGGCTGCTCAGCATGATCTCAAACTTCGTTCCATTGATTTTTCATCTGCTTACCTTAATGGTGATCTGGAGGAGGATGTCTATATGACTCAGCCCGAAGGATTCCCTCAGGGGAAGCGCAGCCAGCTACTTAAACTGCACAAGTCTCTTTATGGACTCAAGCAGGCTGGTCGTCAATGGAACAAGAAGCTGAGTGCAAAGCTCTGTGAAATGGGTTTTCAGTGTCTCCAGTCTGATCGCTCGTGCTACATCTATTCTGATGGAGCTGTGCGCATCATCCTTCCCATCTACGTTGATGATGGCATGATCTGTGCTAAAGATGATGCTGATATTGACCGAGTCATTGCTCAACTTGGCTCTTCATTCAGAGTCAAGGATCTTGGTCCCACAGAGTAGCTGCTGGGTATCAAGATTGAGCATGACTCTTCTACTGGAGACATCCATCTTTCGCAACGCGCTTATGCTGAGGCCATGCTTGAGCAGTTCAACATGAGTGATTGCCATCCTGTCACCACTCCAATGCTTCCTGGGCTTAATTAGGCCAAGAAGAGTGGTGCAACATCTGCAGAAGAGGCCAAGAAATATCACAGCATCTATCTATCTGCTGTTGGCTCTCTGATGTATCTTGCCACCCAAACACGTCCAGACATTGCTTACACTGTTGGAGTGCTTGCACGGTTCAATTCCAATCCTGGTGAAGCTCACTGGAAAGCGGTCAAGCATCTGTTCCGTTACATCAAGGGGACACTTGATTACTGCATCACCTACTCGAAATCATCATCCTCACTTCATCCCTTTATCACCTACTCCGACGCTGATCACGGTGGCTGCCCAGACACTGGGAAAAGCACAGGTGGTTACATGGTGATGATGAACAGCGGTCCAGTGAGCCGGAAGAGCAAGCTGCAGTCCACTGTCTCCCTTTCCACCACCGAAGCTGAATACATTGCTGGTGTGGAAGCAGGCAAAGAGATCAAGTGGGTGCGCAGTTTGCTTGGTGAACTGGGCTATGGAGTGTCAGGGGCTTCTCCTCTTTGCATGGACAATCAGTCTGCAATTCAAGTGTCCAAGAACCCTGAGCATCATGGTCGTATGAAACACCTTGACCTTGCTCATTACTGGCTTCGAGACGAAGTTGCCAAGGGTTCTATTGGCATTGAATATGTGTCGACCCAGGATCAGCTGGCAGACATCCTTACAAAAGCTCTTCCTCGTCCTGCTGTGGACAAGTTGCGCAATCTTGTTGGATTGCGGGGGAGCTAGGCGAGACTGGTCTCGTCCCGGGGGAGTGTTGGAGTGTGTGAATGGACTGTGACATTCTCGCATCTTTGATCAGATCTAATCCTCTCTTATTGGCCTGATAATATTGTCTTAACATCCATCTTCCTATGTACACAGCCTTACTGCTATGTACATAGCCAACTCCTGTGCACACAGCCTTATTGCTGTTGCACATAGCCAACTCCTGTGCACATAGTCTTATTGCTGTTGCACATAGCTTTACTCCTGTGCGCATAGCCTTACTGCTGTGCATCCTCTTGTCCTCATAGGTATATAAGTAGAGTAGTATTGCCCTGGATCTTCAGTTCTTACTGTTGACTCCAGGCAAGTAGTTTCATCTCATGCAATCTAACTGAGTTCTTACTGTTGACTCCAGACCTCTGTGCTTGCCTGTTTAACACTCAGTTCTCTGGAATATCCGGAGTTCAAAGGAGTCTACCGCACGGGAGCACGGAATATCCGGCTCTTGGTAGTCTCTTGAAGAGTATAGACAGTAGTCCACCACTCAAGTAACGCTCGATCCCGCCAGGACAAGCGTACAACGTTCTCCCGGTTGTGAGTGCTTCTCGAGCCTTACAAAGTGGACGAATCCGGAATGTTGTCCTCTCCTGGCCGGATCCCCTTGGATCGACTCCATAATGCCTAAAATCACTTTGGACTGGATCTGGTCTGAATACACCAAATCACCTGATCCTGCGGCGGGTATGCAATCTCTTCAACAAGCGTGCTTGGCACTCATCAAGCACATTCTCCTCCCTTCACACATCGTCCTATCCAATGGTGGCTTTTCACTGCTCCCTGGCGAAGTGGAAGTTCTTCTACTTGTGGTTCCCCTTCTCGGTCACAGGCTCAATCTTGCTATGACAGCAGCAGGACTATCCGGGATTCACGACTTCTGCCAAACAGAGCTACAGGTTCTGACATGCACCACAGGACAGAACATTGCTACTCAGAATCAAGTGGTATGGAATTGGATACACCTAGTTGACAAGGTATACATTGCTATGGTCGACCTGGAATCCCTCTGCTCTGGTCACCCCATCCATACCCTGGGTCGCAAACACCCGTCTGGGATGCGCCGTATCCTCGCAGCGCTCCCGTCCGTGCTTCTGGCCAAAATTCCTTCTGACTTCCTTTGATTGCACAGCATCTCGGTATCCCCTCCGGCCGCAAGAATGCAGGACGGCTCACGTCAGATCACCGCAGCTCACGAACGCCGCTCGCACATGCCTGTGCATGGCTCCCACCTTGTTGAGGCCGGGGGGCTTGCGAAGCTGCCAGCGCCCGCACTCATTCGTCCTGCTGATACTGTCCGGCCTGTTAGTCCAGCAATGGTTCACACAGTCATCATGGATGCACCTCGCGTACCTGTGGTTGCTGCACCCGAAGTGTCTCCTTCCACCGAGCGGCTATGCGCCAGCGCGAAGCCTTATTGGGGGCAAGATTGCGCGGGATTGCCCCCGCGAGGCAAGTCCACTCCATTCCCGAGTGTGTCCATTGCTGACCTTGCCCTTGAATACGTGGCTGGTGTCAACTCCGTGTGCCAGCGGGCTGAGGCCATTGTTCGCAAGAAAACCTTGGACACTGAGGACGTTGTGGACCGTTGAAACACCGTAACAAGAGCGCGTGGCATCTAGTGCTATTTTGCGATTTCCCAGGACCAGTATTTATAAAACGGGAAAGCGCTAGCACTTCTGAAGTGTTATTACTAGCACTCAGGACTCTGGCTAGGTGATATAAAGGAGAACTGGAGTGAGCCCAAGCTGCCGGTTGTAGCGTCAGATACAACTAGTGTGATGCGCTAGTACGGTCTGAAGGCACAAACCATGGGGAAATAACCATAAGCCTACACAGTCAAGGTGCTAGCACCTAGGAAGCGAGACACAGGAGAGTGGTATTGCGAGCACGCTAGCTGGAGGTGCGAGCGGCGAGTCTGGGATCTGAAGGGTAGTAAAATATGCGCTAGCAGCCTTCTAGCAAGGGTGCTAGTATGCGGTGACCCACTAGTGATCGACCCTAGGCCTGAAACACAGATGCGAGCACGTGACGGTCACGACGCGGTCGCGAGTCACAAACAGAGACAAGTAGACAGTAGAGGAATAGCTAGCAGGCTATTGGTGCGGATGCGTGGGTCACCACATATGCAGTAACAGATAAATGGACTGCTAGCCGGTGCTCTGACCAGTGCTAGATGACTCCAGGCAGCGGATTCAACTCCGCTTCGTCAGGATAGCGATTCCAGCAGCTGATGGCAAGCTGAGAGATCACTCACAATACCCATAAATGGATGCTAGCGGATCAGTGTGGCTGTTCTGCTTGGCATAGACCCATCATAAAACCAAACGGCAGTCGTTTCATTGGCTGTTGTATCTATCACATTATTTTCACTCATTTATATTAGTCATTCTGTTTATCACATGTACCATGGACCTCAGTAGTATAAAGGGAGCACAGAGCAGGCTAGAACCTCAGATTATTACACCCTGACTTTGTACAAAGTTGGTGCAGGTGGTCTCAGGTTGCTAGTGGAGATTATACACACACTTCACAAGTAGTAGCTTTATTGGAATCAATACTGTTGACTCTGGACACGTCGAGATCTTAAGTTGAGGTTCTAAGTTGTTGGCTCGCGGAGTCTTCACGTATAAAACCAAGGGTGTTCTCTTCGAGAACCAGCTAGCAGTTTGCGCTAGCAGCTTTGCCTTCACCCCGATATATTTGTAGTGTGTTGGATCGCCTGCTAGGTGATTGTGTGTTGACTCGAGCCCACTAAGAAGAAGATGGACTAGGTGCCCCCACCTCTAGACCGACTGTAACTTGTCAGTTACTTCGCCTTCACCCCGATATCGACGGAAGTGCTGTCGTAGTGTTGGGTCGCTAGCTGGACACTTATAGTGTCTATTGCCAATATAAAGTGGAAACATTCCTGTTCTTGGTTAAGGAATAGGTCAGCGGCTTAAGGACTGCCTTGTCACTTGAGGATTGAAGTCCCCTTGTTGTTAGCCTCAATAGTCTTTGGGTACCCCATTGCGAGGATTTTCACAAACCTACATACTCTGCCCTGGTGCCCTCGATCTAGTGATCCAGCCACCTTGTATCCAACCCATAAACCCCTGCCCATCCCAGGTGCTAGCGGTATTGTTGTTGGCAGCTGCATAGTGCTAGCGTGTTGTTGAACGGCTTTGTTGAAGTCTAGCAGTCGAATTGTGTTTGTTCCAAACCCGCTGGTCGCATACTACGGCCCAGACCCGAACTCACAAAGAGAAGCACTTACATCTTTGGAGGAATAGATTGTTGTAGTGGTGGTTTTGTGGTTGTTTTGTGCAAGCATGAATCTAAGCTATTTCTAGTCGTATATCAAGTGCGCCGTTTCACCGTGGTGACGACTTGGGTCCCCCGTACATTGGTCAATTCGGCCTGGATCACGACTTCTTCTTTAGTGTGGACAAGACAGTTGCGGAGATGCAGTCACTGCTCACCCGCGCATTGTCCCTCGCTGGCAGGAGCTCATATTTCATCATCGACCCGCATCGCGATGCGATTTGTACGCTTTGGGGCACGGCCAACCTCCCCTTGCTGCAGGTCATGTGGGACGGTCAGGTCAAAAGGACGCGTATCGCCTGAGATGCATTCGAGCTGTACCTTTCGGGGAATGACACTCCTGATCCTGTGCGCCAGGCTTGCAATGCAGCGGCACTCTGACAAATGAAGGCCCTCGATAAGAAGGAGGGCACACGTCGAGCAGCTGCAGCTGAGGCACGGAAAAGGTGCGAGTGTTCCGAAGCCACGGAGCAGCCGCAAGCGCCGTCCCAGCCTGTCACCAAGGCAGTCAACACACAGGCCATTCCTGAATCTGGACACACACCAATACTTGCGGTGCCAGCCGCGGTCAGGGAACTTCTATCTGTGCGTGTGCTCGAGTCAACTCCTCCTTCAGTCCTCAGAAGCGTCAAGGACATACCAGAGGCAGCGGTCCTAGCTGCCGTCAAAGATTCTCTTGCGCGTGCACTCGTATCAGCTCTTCCTGCATGCCCTATCCAAAACCTCGTCAGCGACACGACCATCAAAGTCATTGGACACGTACCTGCAACGGTTGTACTCGCCGCAGTGAAGGATCCTCCGAACAAGATGGTATGCGACTTGCCGCGCGCGCTAGCGCCCGTCGCTGTGGAAGCCAAAGGCATGGACGACTCGGAGTCTGTGGGGATGGAAACGAGGTCTACAAGAGCTGAGTACTCAGCCCATTCCAGAGACACGGAATCACTCACCGTGCCGCGAACGATCGACACTGCAGCAGCCGTCATGCAGCCGGAGAGTTCCCCGAAACCAGTCACAGCCAGCGCGCAGGGAACTCGGCCACTGGGAAACACACCTGCGGCCGCAACGCCGGCCCCGGCGAAAGATCCTCCATCCGCGGGCGCGTCCATCGCCGCAACACCAACTCCTCAATGCGCGCGCGCATCCAATGCCGCATACTCGCCTCAGCCTTCATCATGACCTAGAGTGGAAGCAGTCAGCATACCGGAGACCCTGGTACAAGGAGATGCACCAGTGCCCGCAATAGCAGCTGTGCTCAAGGATTCACTATTTGCGCTGCCTTTACATCCTCTTGGAGATTTTGTCAGCATCACATTTGCCAAGGACTTTGGAAATGCACCCGTCGCACCAGCTCTGGACGCTGTCAAGGATCCGCCGGATATTACGCCGTGTGCATTATCTCTTGCACCTGCGCGCAAGTTTGCCTTGTCTTGTCCTGTAGACAAGGCGGGTGTTGGCGAAGCTGGGGGGCTTGAAGGAGCTGAGTGCACACATCATGGACAGGGAAGCAAGATACTTACGTCGTTGAGTACCCCTGACGCTGCAGTGGCCCATGCATTGCGGAACGGCGGCCGCATCTCAAATGTTTCTCTCGGATCCCTAACGCCAGAGGCGCTGCCATCTGAGGCAGCGCACATCCTACTGGCGCTGGTGAATGAGGACGCAAAAGGTGGCCATGAGCTCGGGGGGCAGCCAAACGTCGCACCTGCTATAAATCAGCTGCATGTCGCACCGAACGAGCAGGCGCGCACCTTGTACTCGGTCACGCGTGCGAGCAACGATACCAAGCACTCTTCACCTCACGCACCCTCTCTTCTCTCGTTCTCCTCCTCTCGTCCTTCAGTCCTCGCTTTGGTTATGGCCTACCTGGATTCTGCGCTCATCAGCGCGGTCTTACGGACATCTATCACTACGCACCTCGGGACCTCTCTGGGTGAAGCCAGCGCCCCGTGCCTTGCATGGGCGAGGAAAGGGATTGGAACACCCTCCTGGATCTAGCATTCCAGGCGTGGGCGCGCGTAACACGCTGCTGATGCAAACTTTTATCAGCTTTCCTACTTTTGTGGACTTCCTTGGACTTACCTCGAAATTCACCCAGTACACTCGATGTCACGGCTCCATGACCTCGACGGCTCGATTCAGAGCGTCACGAGACAATCTATACCAAGCTACAGATTTCTGGAATCAGTTTCCCTCAATTTTGTATTATTTCTTTCTGTCAGACTCACCTTTTTGGTTTTCTGGAACTTCGCTCCCGGGATCCTCCGGCTGCACCAGATTTGAGCGGGCGATCCGCGACATGTCTGTCGACAGATCGTGGCGAGGGGATTGAAGGGCTGCAACATGTCTGTCGGCAGAGATGGTGATCGTTGTGGTGGAGAAGACGCCGATCACGATTTGATTGCATCACACTGCATTTTGTGACGGCGTCTCTCTCTCTCTCTCTCTCAACTCCCCTCTCCCTGCCTTGGTCCAGGTTCCCTTTCCATCTCTAAGAAGCGTCGTCTGGACCAAACACGCCCCTTCTCAAGTCTTTGTCGCCACTGGGACGCAACCTTGGGCTCCCTCTGCCTTGGCAACACAACGTGACGGAGTCTGGACATGATGCAGAAAAATCGGACGGGCTTTGGCGACACAAAGGAGTGCGTATGGAGACGTCTCAGGGGGCCAATCACACGCAGTTACGTGTTTGCCCTCATGAGACCGCCCTCGACCGCATGCTCGGCCTTGCAGGGACGTGCCCCAGCATGGTGCTGCTCGTGTTCATAGGCAACGCGCAAGTGCGAAGCCTCAACGGGGGTCTCACATCATGCGCGATGAACCCCCGCGAAGCGAGTCTATTCTAAATTTCTCTCAAACATTTCATATTTTCACCTTTTCCATTTCATTTCCCTCTGGAATTCACCATGTTGCGGACACGTACACCGCCGGACTACCTAGCACTTAAGCCCTCCGGAGAGGCCGCCTTTCACTCCACTCTCCAGTTGACGTGTGTCCGGTCAGGCGCATCTCCTCAGTCACGAACACATGACTCGAGGGCTTCATCCTCCTGGTGCCCACCTTTTCCAGGCTGCCAGTTCATCCAAGTCAGCTGGGCCAGACTTCACGGATATCCAGTCGTCTCCAAATGGATGGTGTTATTAAACATGCACAGATATCTGGCTTGTTGACACCCTCGCATCTGTTTCCTTCCCTCACCGCCGAACCCCGACCACTCTCCTCCTAGATCTGACGGAGAGTTCGTATTTCAGCTCTTTTGGTGCTCATCTGCTACACTTCCCCACCACATCCCAATACCCCTTCATCAAATTGCCTTTCGGGCTCATCTAAAACGGAGAGCTAGTTTCTGGCTACTCTTTCTCTGGATGGGTTCCGAAACCACCCGCTCTCACTTGGCCGTATCTACCGGCTGCTTTCGTGGGGGGTATAGGGGGGTAGGTATGGTATGGGACGAGGTGTAGCTGTACCTTTATTGCAATGTACCCAGCCGTGGCAGGGGGTACATTGCGTTAAAGGCACGGCTGGGTTGGGCAGCTGAGATGTGCCCATAATGCAATGTACCTTTTGATCCACCCCATTTGGGTTGCAGCCGAAAATCCCTTTATTTCGGCTGTTCCCAGGCCATTTTCCTGTTGTAAATGACCGTATCCCAGCATAAATAGTATTTTTCCCGGCTTCCTTCAAATATTCCCTATGCGCACTATTTTGACCCCATCAGCGCGGCGGCATCCTCATCATGCATCAGTCCTGTCACTGCGTGACATCTGTCCTCACCGCCGCTGCTCACTGCTGCTGCCCCTGCCCACTCACTGTCGGTGGCGGCTGCAGCGGCGATGCTCAAGCACTCAAGCCTCAAATCCTTCTATTCTGTTGTTTACTTGCCACGTGCCACCCCGCTTCTCTACCTTCAATGCGTATCCGGTTAGTTTTCTGGGGTGTTCTTGTTGTTTTTATTCCTGGATTTTTTTGCTCCCCTGGGATTTAGAATTATCTATGCCTAGAAAGCCCTCCATCTCGGTTTCCCAATAGCTGCTCCTCTCAAGTGTGTCTGCTTCTTGTCACCACTGCGTGCTCGGCTATACCCAATTCACACATACCACATGGCCCGTGCCGTATTTTTTATACGTCATGCACATCCCATATCCCGGAACGTACACCTGTAACCTGCACCTGCACGCCCCCGCACATTCATTAAATGTCTTGCTGCACGCCGTGCTCCTTGTGAATGTGCACCCACGCTCTCTGTTGCGCAGAGCTGCATCTTTCCTCTTGCATTCACTGTGCATGTCCCCGTGCTCACTGCACACACTTTTCTCTTCCCCCTATGTTCTTCATGTCTACATCCTCGTGCTACACTCACCTTTCCACCGTGTTTGTCGTGTCCGAACCCTCGCACTCACTGCACGCGTCCTCGCTGGCCATGCCTTTGGGCTCACTGCGCTCGTTGACACATGCGCATGCGCATGCTGCATGCCCGCACACTGTACACGCGCTCGCTGCACTACCCCCGTGCTCTCACCGCCCCTGCGCTCTCATCGCCCCTACGTTCTCACCTGCCGCTTGTGCGTCTGCGCAGGTCTCGTCCACCCGTGTGCAAGGCACCTCACTCCGCATTTCTCATGCAGTAATCCATGATTGTGCCTGGGTGCCGATGCACGCTGCCTGCATCTCACTCCTCCCCGCCACGCCCTTTCCATCCTGGCCACTCGCCCGTGTCTCTGCCCCTCCCGCTCACCTGCTCTGACCCTGCTGTTAATACCTCTCGCCGCTGCACGTCGTTTCGACACTACATGCAGGACAATGCCTGGTTGCTCGCACGCGTCTCTGCCCTCCCGCTTGCCCGCTGTCCGCCATCGGATTGCACATCTCTCTTGTTCTTTTTGCATCTCTGTGTGTCCATCCCATCCCCTCATGCTCGCCGCTTGCCATTCACCTCGCCGCACCTCCCGACTTCTTACACACGCCATTTCGCTCTGCACATCTTCCTGCAACCCGCCATCACATCCTGCGTGCCTCGCGTTGGTGCTTGCACCTGTATGTTGCCTTTACCCCATACGCCCCCACCCCTCTGCACCCACACATCAGCCGCTCGCCAACCGCGCCCTCGCTCTGTATATGCACACACCACCTGCTTCCTGCTCCAGTGCCTTGTGTATTATATGTGTGGGCGAGCACACAGGGGCGCCGCCTTTGTGTGGCTCATCAATACTCGGCGCATTTCGAGGATATGTTGGGATGCACGAGGAATGTATCCTCATTCGTGTACTTCAATCTGTAACTTTGATGAATTAGATGGATGTTTTCGATGCCTTTGAGGCTGACACAAATGCAGTAAAGATACAGACTCTCTACCTTTAATACTTTCTTCCATTACAAACTCTTGATACATGAATGGAGCCAACTTCAAGAGGCCAGCATCGAATTTTCGAGAACAGGCGCTCAAATGATTGGTGGATCTTATTGGTGCGGCATCCCGGACCGCACTTGGAATCTCCCGAGCAGGTTCAAATTCTCGGTTTCTCGACTCTGGAGTCCGATCCAGAGTTCATTTGAGATCTGGACTGCATCAGGGGGCCTCGAATAACACTTCTGGACTCGATTCTCCAAAGAACACAGAAGTGATTTGGTTGACCTCAAAATCCATGAAAGGTGGCGACATACCACCCACGGATATGGGAGAAATCGGTCGTACATGAAGCTTCATGTTCTATATTCCGAAGTATTTGCCGTTTAACATTCGAAAGATATATCTGAACATTTCACAGCTGTTCAAATTGCTTCATCGCGTCCATATTTTTGTGAATAATACATTTCTTGCCGGCGAACCTAACCGGTGAGTGCACCACTCGGTTACTTTGATGCAATATTGGACTCAGTCAGTCTCCTGTCACCCCAAATACAGCGTGGTCAAGTAAATACATACTGTATGCTTGGTTGGGAATTTTTTCAGGGCCTCGGCTCAGTGTACATGGGATCCATTGACAAAAACTGAATACTCAGGTTCAATTACGAAGCGTTCTGGAACATTTCCGATTCAAGCTTTCCATGTGCAAAAAGATTTCATTTGGCATACTACAGATACCACACACCTCCAATGTCCGAATTCTCGAAGACATACGCCACCAATGGGTGGCCAGCAGCCATTCACACTTGGGACCAACTTGGAACGACATTTGAGTGAAATCTCCATCAATAAAAATGAGAGACGTATACTGATTTTGCATGGGCATAGAACTATGTATTTAAGTCAGTTCTGGAAACGTTGGAAGCTCACGGACGTACCAGTGGGTTTGCAATTCGCAACTTTGGTGAATTCGCAGCCAGCTTGAGTGTAAGCGAGCTGTCAATCAATGGCTGTACGCGTCATTGTTTCCTCTCCTCCCCTGCCACATCCAACGATTCACCACCACGCTCGCCCAACGGGAACACAACAACATTTATAAATGATCCTATGGCTATCTCGAGCCTACGTGCCCGCTTTTTTCTGTGTTTTCACGGGATAGAATGCTTCGCTGGACATATTTTTGCTGCCGCTGCATTTTCGCCTTGCATCCACCCCATGCTCTGCCCAATCTCGCCGAAACTCGTCCACATCTCTTGGAGGTCTCTGATGATCCTCTATATTTTGCTTTTCTGACTCCCTGCAAGTCATAAAGCTCGGAGAATTTGCACTGCACCCAGGTTTTTTGCACGCCGTCATCCCCATGCAAAAATATATGCTTTCAATGCCTTCTGGTGAGTCCAAAAGACTACTACGATTTTCGAAACACTCACCATACAATTTGGCTGTCATTTTGCAGCGCACTGTCACTTTTCCATGCCACGTCGCCCGCTCGAGCACCATGGGAAAAGGTACAACATGCATTTCTTTGTTTGTTTCGCATGTACCAACGTAGCTACAGACACTCGCCCTGCACCTCAAATCATATGTTATCGACACGCTGTGAGCGAACACCACGTGCGTTCTCGTCAAAGGCCCGAACACCGCCATGTTAACTCCACCACCCACCCTTTCGTCACCTCCACCACCATCGTGGGCCACGCTTTCTACCGAGTGGCTCAATGTCACTGGCACACATCACCTCAACTTCAAGACAACGACCTTCCTCGGCACTCGTGTTCATGGGCCGAGTTCGGCGCTGCACAGCTCGCTCTAGCCCACTTCGCTGCGAGATGTACAGGTGCTCCACAGCCCGCCGAAGCCCTTCACATGCACTCGCCACAGTGAGTACGCACTTTGCCACACCCGCCCCACCCTGTCCTGAGCACAGCTCTACGGTTGCACCTGCCGCCCACCTGCACATCGGTGTATGCGATGAGTGGCCGGGGATATGTACTGGGGTCGCCATCACTGTAGTGCGTTGAAGCAGTGTTGCTGTCGCTACGCCGCCTCCCTCACAAGCGAGACCCTTGTGCTCCCTTGTTGCCGTAGTGGGTGGCTGCCCGATGTGCGCGTGGATGCAGTAGCACGGGATTTCCCCCACAGATGTGGTTGATTTTTTTTACCCCCCGTGGACATTGCTGGCAGTGTGCTCGCAACGGACGCACCGGTGTTGTGGGATTTTTCCTGCCTGCTGACACCGCTGCTGGGGGTGTGTGCGGCGCTGGATCCAACGGGGCAGGGATTTTCCCTGTGTGGATGCGGCTGCTCGCGGTGTGCGTGCTGGTGTGGCATCTTTCCTGTGCGGATACGGCTGCTAGTGGTGTGCGTGCTGATGCGGCATTTCCTGTGCAGACACTTGTGGTGCACGCAGCGCACGATCCAACCGGCCATGGTGGTGGGCGGGAATTTTTTGTGTGCGGCTGCTGCCAGTGCACGTGTACAGTGTGGGATGCAACGGCCCAGTGTGGGGGATTACGCAGGTAGATATCAGCTGGGGTATCACGGGGAGGGTGCAGCGACGGCAGTGGTGCGCGTATGCGCAGCGCTTAACGGTGGCGGGTCCGGCTGCTCCCGTTGAATGGCTTGTAATTTAAACATCTGTCAATATACACCCATTTTCGGTTTTTTCCCCCATTTTCTGCTACCACGGAGTCGGCAATCATTGAATACTCGGTATACTGCAAAAACCAAGGGGGAATATCATTTAATACAGGCCGGGAACAATTTCCGGCGTGGTGCAACCCAAATGGGGTGCATCAGGTACATTGCATTATGGGCACACACTTGCCGAGCTGCCCAGGTGTGGCCATAATGCAATGTTCCCCCCTTCCACAGCTGGGTACAATGCATTATGGCTACAACGATTGGTGATGGGACTGGGAGCGCAGTGACCACGGAGCGGAATGGAGTTTGGGCATGGTCTGGTATGGGTTCAGGGAGTGCAGCGACCACACGACAGAGTGGATTTGGAGAGGGAACGGAGCACAGGCGGAGAGGACTCGGAGAGGGAATGGAGTTGAGATGAAGAGGACTCACAGGGCCTGCAATCAGTGTGGCTGGAGAGGGATTGGAGTCTTGATGGAATGGACTCACAGATGGACTTGGAGACGGAGAGGATGGTCACTCGGAAATGGAACGCAGTGCGAAATTTTCTTCTCAATTTCTTCCCGCCATTCCCTCCCTCGATACATTTGCTTTTCTCGCAGCTCAAGAGTGGGGGGCTCTGTAAGGAACCGTTATTACTATTTTCTTCCTATTTTAGTTACTCTTTAGCTACGAGTCACATGTATCTCGATCACATGATACATCTTATCTCTTATCACAAACCACTACACAAACCCACTCAACGCACCTTTCCAGCCCTCATTGAGGCCCTGATAGAGGCACGAGCGCTTGTATTGCCTTGTCTGGCACATGCACTAGGCACTAGGTGACTATAATTGTGATGCGGGTCTCGTGGGCTTCAGATTGCTGAAGAGGGACTCGTGAGTGCGCAGTCCGTAGACGCAGCGCTCGCGAGGTTTTGAGGCTGGGGGCCGCCGACTCAGGCGCCCGCCACCGTTGTAACCCATCGACTAGGGGGTGTGTGACCCACACCTGGGACCTCCTGCAGCACCGGTGTCGTGGAGCAGTTGTACGCATGCTCAGGCAGGCAGGGCGGCTGTGGGGGAGGTCCCCGGTGGGTCCTTCAGTCTTCGCACATAGTAGTGTAAAGCGAATTAAAAGATATATTACGTTACTGATGCATACGTAATTACACTACAGAAATATATACAATATAAGTAAGTATCGTCCGCTAGTACACTCGTCGTGTCCCAATGGTATACTACCCCGTCACAGAGCCCCCCACGCGACAGCGTACGCAAGTGTCTAAAGGCAGCGCGAAGGTCACGCGCTGTCCCGCTCGTATTCGTCCTCCCAAAACGCAGAGTCTGAAATCTCGCCATCTTCCAAGTCTTCGAGCTGTACCCTTGAGGTGCTCGCCAACGGCTGTGAGATTGGCGAGTCGATCACGATTGCGTCTCCTTGCGTCCCCTCGTCTTGACCTGCCGTCCGTCCCTTGCACGCCGCTTTCGACTTTCTCCTCTTCTGCTGATCCTTCCCCGAACGCAAGCCTCTTTTCTTCTTTTTCTTCTTGGGCTCTGGCTCATTCGGGGGCGAAGGGGCTTCGTCTAGCTCGTCGTGGTATCGCTTGTGGTTTACATTGCTGGGTGATGCTGGATCCACTCGATCGCGCAGTGGCGGGTTCCCTATACGGGTGGCCAGTGGTGGGTTCGACAGACGCTGCTCGAGGGGCACGTTGGGCTCCCTGAGACGGTCCAGCAGCGGAATGCGATGTAGCGGTCGCGGACCAGGTGGATCCGTTAGACGATCTGACAGGGGCAGCATCATGGCGCGAGGCGCAGTGGGCGGAGGCCGGGAATCCGTTGGCATAACGTGCTCCTCTGGCAAAGGGGGCGGCGACTGGGAGGTTGGCGCCACGGTCAGGTGCGAGAACCCTGGGAAGGGTACCCTGACTTCGGGTGGCGGCGACGGGGATGACGAGCATGGGACGAGCAGATGTCGGGGGACCCCTACGGTAGCTAAGAAGGTTCCCAATACCTCAGGATCCACGGACAGGTTCGCTAGTTCTGCAGAAATGGCGACCGTCAATTGTGCGCAGGAGTCCTCGTTCGAGGAATCGGGGCGCGCGGAGAGGTCCTGGTTCTCCTGGGCAGCAGCACTGTCAAGCGCGCTTACATTGGAGGGTCTTGTTGTTACCAGGGGAGGAGTGTTCTCCTCGACCTCTTCCATCTCGTCCGATCGTAGCCACCGGTCGGTGGTGAACGCCGTCTCCTCCTCGAAGTCCTCGTCCGTTCGGTATCCAAGGCGTATTTTGGGCCATAGAGATCCCAAACCCCCGAGCGCTCGTTGCCCTTCTGCAGCGTCCTCCATTCTCAGCCACATTTGGCCTCTGGCGTGGACAATGGCTATGGGTCTCGCCCCGCTTCGATACAGCGCGTCTCGTGTGATGGCCTCGAACGCTACGGCGCTGAGCGTGTCGTTCAAGCTCTCAATTACGACGACGTTAGTAGCCACGGGGGCAGCGACCACGTCGGCCAGGTCCATGCCCTCGTCCGAGTCATCAGAGTCGTCGAACTTCACGTCCTTCCCCTTGCCCTTGCTGCTCTGGCCACCGCCTTCCCTGGTAGAAGGGCCGCACCCGGGCGCCCAAGGCAGCCTCTTGGGTGGAGGAGTCCGCGCCTGTCTACCTTCATCGCCCCTCGCTGGACTCCTAGTGCGGTACATCCAGCTCGACGCTTTCTGCGGTCTGGCGGTCTGTCCCGTCTATGGCGAAGAACGGAAGCCGCGGAACGGGTGCGCCGAAAACGTCGTCGTCCAGGACTCCTTCTTCTGCCGAATAGCGACCGAAGTGTAGACGTCGTCCAAACTCCCGATCGTACCAGGTTGACAAACAGTCTACCTGCGCCTTCGATCCGCGGAGTATCCAAGCCGGCTCATCGTTGTATTCTGCCAGCTCGAAATGTCCGTTCGACTTTTTGCTGGCGCGAGCGATCAACGGAGGGACAACCCATTCCACTCGTGCTTCGTCCACACGCCTCCGCTGGATCTCCGAGGCCGCATACTTGTTGCTTTTTGACGCTGGCGCGGAAGACGCAGGAGACGATAGCCCGGTAGCTTGGGGAGCGGAAGGCGGGGGCGCACGCGCCGGTAGCCCGGTAGTCCGCGGAGCGGACGGCGGAGGCGCACGCTTTGCTAACCCTGTAGTCCGGGGAGCGGAAGGCGGAGGTGCACGCGTAGACTCTGAGCGTGATTCAGGTGGCTTGACCGTTCCATGAGCTATTGGCCGAGCAGTTGAGCGTTGCGAGGGGCCAGGCGGCGGCGACAGGGGCCGTGAAGAGGTGGAGGACTCGGTGCTGCCCGCGCTTTGGGGAATCAGACGATTCGGCGCGATGCGAGGCAGCGGCGCTGGGGCCTCAACAGCTCATATGGTCAGAATAACTAGTTAAACCCCTGGCAATGCCCACGGGCTCAATGCGTTATCTGTGGCAACTCCATATATGGAAACCCCACAGGATAACCGGTTAACTGTCGGCCATGTTGGCGGGCATAATGAGTTATCTTGTGGACGTTGCCATACACAAAAAAAGGATGCCCAAAGAGTGGATTGAACTTGATACCTTTAGATATCAGAAGCGGCAGGAGTAGCAGAGGACATTACCTTTACACCATGAGAGCTATAACAAGGTAGTTCTCTGTCTCAGCTAGGCTAAGCTTAGGCTTAGCCTACCTGGGGCTGCTTATACCCACCTCTAGGGCAGGGAACCTTCCCTAAGTCTTTGAAAACAGTTTCTCACTATTTATTATGTGTTTTGGAGTGTTTCAAAACCCTAACCAACCCTAACCCCCAACCAAAATAAATAAATATACCTAGGACCAGGGCACTAACCTCTACCCTACCCTCTAACCTGAACATAAATGATGACAAACTGTTTTGAAAGACTTAGGGAAGGTTCCCTGCCCTAGAGGTGGGTATAAGCAGCCCCAGGTAGGCTAAGCCTAGGCTTACCCTAGCTGAGACAGAGAACTACCTTGTTATAGCTCTCATGGTGTAAAGGTAATGCCCTCTGCTACTCCTGCCGCTTCTGATATCTGAAGGTATCAAGTTCAATCCACTCTTTGGGCATCCTTTTTTTGTGTACGGCAACGTCCACAAGATAACTCATTATGTCCGCCAACATGGCCGACAGTTAACCGGTTATCCTGTGGGGTTTCCATATATGGAGTTGCCACAGATAACGCATTGAGCCCGTGGGCACGGCCAAGGGTTTAACTAGTTATTCTGACCATATGAGCTGGCCTCAATCGTCGAACAGTACATCGAAGACGATCGCGGGACATTCACCCGCCTGGAGGTGCGGACTTCAGCGGCGCGGCCGTCCATCCGCAGGAATGTGGCTTCAGAGGCTCGAGGCTCCCTCTGCGCCGCTACGTCGTAGGCGTTGCGGTGGATGAGATCTCCTATATCCGTACCATCAACGAAATTGGAGTAGGTGGGCGGATGAGGTTTAACGGCAGTCGGCGTGTAGTTGGCCATGGGAAATTCGTGCACCACAAAGCAGGGCACCCGCGCCAACAGATATGAGAGGTATACTTCCTCCGAGGCTCTGTTGATCCAGAGCCCGATGTACTGGTCGTCTGCAGCAGCAGCCGTTCCGGCGCTATCCCTCAGCATGGCCAAGCCCCAGTTTCGCTTGGATTTCCTCTCCTTTGCTAGGGCGATCCATGCTTCCTTCTCCCGAAGTCCTCGTTGGAACGCCACCCCGTGGTCTACCACATTGCTCCAGACATCCATTCGCTCCAAGGCTTTGAGCCGAGCTTCGGTGGCGTAGTCCGGTCGACTGGCCCAAAGTTGCTGCTCGTGGACCGCGCGCAGCCGCTCCATTTCTCGATTGAAGCGGCGCAGCACAGTCCTCAACCCTTCCACGAAAGAGGACGGTAGCCGACCGTGCGTCGAGCTATTGGCATTGCAGATCCATACTTCCACTAAGGGGCGGTAGGCGTCGTACGCAGCGTCCGAGCTGGTAACGAGGTGGGGTCTTCTCATGAAGGCCCAGTGCGCATGCTCAGGAAGGAAATATTGCGGGGCGTACAGACAGTCGAATTTCCCCGTATGCCCGTCGAAACGTCTCTGTGATGGGTCGGGGTGGATGTTCGTAGTCCCGTTCTCGACGCGCTCACCCGGGAGAAATGGCAGCTGCATCGAGTTCGGAGACCATAGCTCGAAGAGCCTACTCCCTCGCTGCACGTAACGTCCGGATATCGCGGGTAGCGCCCACAACTCGAAAGATAACGAGCTGTATACCAGCGGATCGTCGTTATAGCCAGCAGCACTCGGGAGCCTTGCGGTTCCGTGGCGCGCTTGGCTGCCCCGACGGGGGTTGTTGCTGATTTGCGACATTGAGCGTCAGTGGTAAGTGGCGACGTGGACTTAGAAAGAAAGAGATAGAAATGTCAAAACGACCTGACTAAGCTGGTGATGTTCCCAGGCTCCGCCACTGATGGCGGTTAGTCAGGCCCGTCGGTCGGAGCGTCGGGACTCACAGAGTTCTGTTCCCGACGAATTAGTAATCTACTACTAGCTAGCGCATCTTCCCGGCCCTTTTCAGCCAGTCCACGTCCAACTCACAGCGATCAGGTGCTTCTTCCAAGCTCGTCCTCACCCGTCCGCTTCCCTGTCGCCGTTCGCTCGTGCTTCTTCCAAGCCACCGCTTGTCAGCTTACGAGCTTCAGAAGTGCTTCTTCCAGGAGACCAAGCTCCCGTCCACTACTTCTCTGCAGGCAGCGCTTCTTCCCGGGTGTAGGCCCCCGGTCAGCGTCTACCGGCCAGCCTCTCGAGCGGCGACATCCAATCATGGAAAGGGCGCGCTTCGAGACAGGCGGCGAGTGATGTCACCTCCTAAACTAGCCGGTGCAGCCTCAAGTATTCCCGCTTGATGGCTGGCGCGTTCCGAAGATCCCGCTCCGAAACCCAAGTATCGTCGGCAGGGCCATACCCTTCCCAACGTACCCGGAACATACGCTGGTTGCCATCCTTCCGAGGTTTAATAGTGTGGCCTATAATGGCTTCCACCACATATTCCTCTGAGGCAGCCAAGTAGTCACGCGTCTCCGGGAGAACCGTCCTCTCGCCTAGTTCTTCTTTGGAAACATGGTACTTGCGCAGGTGCTCCAGGTTAAAGACTGGATGCATGGGGTAGGTGTCGGGTAGGCACAATCGGTACACGACTGGATTGATCTTTTCCAGAACCTCGAAGGGCCCAATCGTCCTCTGTATCAGCTTGTGCCCTGTGCCCTTCACATCCACCAATTCCAAGGAGTGGGGATTGACCAGGACGTAGTCCCCTTCCTCGATGCTCTCAACGGGACGCCTGCCCTTGTTGTATGCTCGAGCCTGTCTTTCCTGCGCTAATACCACAGCGTCTCGCGCTGCTTGACGATGAGACTCCAGAGCCTCAATAAAATCTTCACCCTTCTGACTCGGCAGAAAAGGGCGAGCCACCGGATCTCCAGACGGTACCATCAGTCCCGCAGCCCCTCTAGGGCTGTATCCGAATAGTAGGAAGTTGGGGGAATACCCTGTCGATGAGTGCACATTGGAGTTATAGGCGAAGGAGATTTGGCTCAGCCAGGACGCCCACGACGAGCGATCTGCAGCAACATAAGCGCGCAACATCTGCTCAATGGTGGCGTTAAGGATCTCGGTCTGTCCGTCCGTCTGCGGGTGGTGGGCCGAAGATAAGGCTAAGACGCTGCCGTAGTTCGCGATGACTGAGCGCTAGAAAGCGGTCGACCAACGTTTATCGCGATCCGAGATAATACGTTCCGGCATCCCGAATATGTTTACTACGCAATCCACAAAGAACTTGGCGAACCCTTCTTGCGACAGGTTATTGTGGGTAGGAATAATGACTGCGAAACGAGAGAGTTTGTCGACAATAACCAGTATGGCGGTAAACTTCTCGGCACCCGACGGAGGCAGACCCGTGATAAGATCCAGAGATACCGTAGAAAAAGGGCGAGGGGGAATGTGAGCAGGGCGTAAGCCCCCCATCTTCTTCCTATGGTCCGCCTTAATTTTCTGACAGACGTCGCACGTTGTCGCGAACTCCTCCGCATCCTTCGTCAAGGAAGTCCAGAAGAACAGCTCCCTCAATCTCGACACGAACTTGAAGGGACCCGCGTGCGCGCTCTCGTGCGGAGACTCGTGTATCCAGCGCATCACCCATTTCACCTTCGTACGAGGTACGCACAACCTCGTCCTCCAGTCTGCGTCCACGAAGTACAGCAGCCCATCGTTGCCCTTTTGAAAGCGCGATGGGGTGAGCACTTTATCTGGGTTGGGAGCTTCCTCCACGTAGCGGTCCCTAAAGTACGGGTCCTCTTTGTATGCTTCGCGGAAGCTTCCAACTACTTCCGGCGACGCCGATATAAGCAGATGCGATCTCTTGTTCCAGTCTTCCCCCTCTCGTTCGGGACGAACACCTGCGGAATAGGTCCAGTGGTCATCATGCTCGAAGGGGAGGTCCGCGGCAGCAGCGGCGCCATCTACGGCGCTGTCGCGCTCTTGGACCTCCCTTCTAGCCTTGATCATCTCTTCCTCTGCCATCGGTTCTGCCGAGTCCTGCTCCCTTTCCCGCTCCTTCGCTTTCTGCTGCCTGGTGGTTACGGGAAGTGCGTACTTATCGATCGCGTCCTCCCACCACCAGATAGCAAACGCAGCCTTCTTGGCTGGTGCGAACTCTCCTTTGTCTTCCAGCCTCTGCGCTTCCTTCCGCCTCTCCGTGTTCTGCACTATGGTGTTCATGTCCTCCAGGACAGGCGACTCATGCGGCGGTGTGCACGGCAACCTGGATAACGGGTCCACATTTGAATGGACCCTCCCAGCTCTGTGTACGATCTTGAGGCTGGGATAGGCTGCAAACACTGCCCCCCACGCCGCTAGTCGCCTGTTCGCGTTCTCATAGACTCGCGCCCATTGCAGAGCGGCGTGGTCCGTCACGAGGATGACCTGCTCCCCTTCGATGAACGGCTGGAAGCGCACCAGCGCTTCCTTCGCCCCCAGGGCCTCGCGTTCAGTCGCGCTATAATTCCGCTCAGCGGATTTTAAGCTGCGACTCCAGTACGCGATCACGCACTCGACATGCACCGTCGTCTCGTCAAGCGTCGCCCCCCACACATCCTCTACCTCCATCTCCTTCACGTCCTTATCTAAAGTCGTGAATAGCTTGGGCACCGTTTCCCCCGCGTCCCATGCTACTTGGAGCTTGTCGTACGCCGCCGTCCCCTTCAAGTCGGCTACGAGCATCGGTTGTACTTGCTGCAGACTGGAGCCCAAGGCGTAGTCTGAAGCGTCTGTGTACAGTCTGTAGGGCCACTAGGTACAGTAGTGGCTTTTAAAAAAACCAGGCATGGGCCCAACCGGCTTTTGTAAAAGCTCCATGCTAGTTATCAAGGGCCCTCATAGGGGAGGGAAAAAGGGATGTCCGTGGCGGGGATTGAACCAAAAACCTTTCCATGATGGCCATCATTCTGGCCATGGTATTAACCACTACACTATCATAGTTATAACAGCTCACCAGCCACATTAATCTATAGTCCATATGGAAATTCAGAATAAGCCTTGCACCACCCCTGTAGGGCCCACATAGGGCCTGGTTAGTGGTTAGGGTGGTTAGGGTTCGGGTTAGGGGTTAGAGTTAGGGGTTAGTGCCTTGGCTTCCAGGTATATTTATTTTTTTGGTTAGAAGGTTAGGGTTGGTTAGGCTGGTTAGGGTTAGTAAACACTATAGAACACATTATAAACAATCACAAACAATTTTCGAAGACCTAGGGCAGCTTGCCTGCCCTAGGTCTGGGTATTAGCAGTCCCAGGTAGGGTAAGCCTAGGCTTACCCTAGCTGGGGTAGCTTCCTGGCCCAGTATCACTTGCTTGGTGTAGTGGTAACAATGCTGGACACTAAAAGTATCTAAAGGTCAGCCGATCGATTCCCATTTTGGGCATTTTCTTTTGCATTTTCTCATGCGAGTTAGCATGGGGCTTTTAAAAAAACATCCTTGCTAACTAGCATGGAGCTTTTACAAAAAGCCGGATGGCCCATAGCATGGTTCTTTTAAAAGTACTTACTGTACCAGCTGGTAGGGCGACCCCTGAATTGGGTGTCCCAGTATCGGCGCGGCCGATAGTGCGTCCTTGGCTTGCAGAAATGCGATTTCGTGCTCAGCACGCCACTCCCACTTCGAGCCTTTCGCCAGCAATGAATGCAGCGGTTTCGCTATGAAGGCGTAGTACGGAATGTATGAGGCAAAGTAATTAACCATGCCCAGGAATTTTTGGAGGTCGAGTACCGACTGTGGTCGCGCAAGTTCTTGTATTGCAGCCACCTTCTCCTTGTGCGTCGACAGACCCAGGCGCGAAACCTTCTGTCCTAGAAGAAGGATGGAAGAGTACCCCACGAAGCATTTCTTTGGTTCGAGGGTGAGACCGGCAGCTGTTATAGCGCTGAGCACTCTATCCAGATGGACGACGTGTTCGTCCCACGACTTTGAAAACACCACGATGTCATCAATGTAGACCAACGTGAACAACCAGAGGTAGGGCGCGAGGACTCCTTGCATAATCCTCTGGAATATGGAAGGGCCGTTACGCAAGCCAAATGGCATTCTTTTGAACTGCCACAAGCCTCGGTGTGAGCGGAATGCCGTTTTCTCTCCCTCGCTTCGTCGTCCATCTCGACTTGATTGAATCCTGCCAGTGCGTCAAACGAAGACAGTACTTGAGAACCAGACAGCGCCTGGATGATATCCGATTGCCGCGGGATAGGGAACTCGTCTGCGATAGTCTGAGAGTTTAACTTCTGGTAGTCCACTGCCAGACGTGGTTTGCCGTTCCGGAACACAACTACGCACGGCGCTCCCCAGGGGCTAGTGGAGGGCTCGATGACATCCCTCTCGAACCATAGGTCCATCTGCTTGTCGATGACTTCTCTTTTAACAGGCGATGCCGAGTACATGGGCATAGATACCGGTTGGGTGCCCTCCTTGACGGGAATCGGCGCCTTCTCCTTCACGTGCCCTAAGCGTCCCCCGACTCCGAACGCAGCCGCATTGCGACGCAAGACTTCGTCGAGTTTGGGACGCACGGCCTCGGGAATGTCCAGACCTAAGTTCACGAGTTTGGCCACATCCTCCGATCCATGTTCCTCTCCCAGGTTCTGCGTACCCACAGACGTCTTGGGACCCCACAACTCCTCCTCCTCTTCCGCCTCCCCTCCTACCTCTGGTGGAGCGGGCTTATACTCCGGATCCTGAGCTCGTTGGGTCTCTTGTATGACGCGCGCCAACGCTTCCGCGGAGGCAGCGAACTTGTCATACTCCTCCTCGTTCTTCGGAGTATCGGCGTAGGAGGAGGGATCGTGCAGTTTCCCTACGATGTCCCCGGCTCAAATATACCAGGGCCTGGTACTAGGATTGGCTATAGGCAGGTACGGCGCATCAGAGCGAATCAAGGTAGTGGGTGCCGCCATAACGTCCGCGTCCTCCGAACTGATAACCACCTTCTCCACCAGCCACTCGTCTCTTCCCTCGAATGCACCCGTAACCCTCACGTTATGCACGGTGCCAGCGCCAATGAGTACGTCTTGAGCTGCCAACACCGGCGGAGCCTGCATTTTCCCTTCCCGACAGATACGTCTACGCGAACGCTGGTACGTCTTTCCGCCATTGCATAGGCAGCAGCCTCTTCATGGTGCGCGCCATGCTAGCTTGGCGGATCTCGAAGCCCAGATCAACTGAATGCGCAGAGGAAGCCGGGAGGATGTGCCGGGAGCGACCCACTTGCACTTCGCTGTCACCAGTCGCCCATCTCTGAACCCCCAGCTTGTAGGAAGACTGGAAGTCCTCTCCCAGGAGCAAGTCCACTTTCATGTTACGAACGACGTAGGCCTCCAGTTCGAAACAGATGATCTCGCCCTCCTTGGATTCCACGTACAAGGGACACTTGATATACCCCAACACCGTAGCTTGTCCGGTAAGATGGTACAGCTTCATCCAAATACCCTGCTTCGGCTTGTTGAGTCCTGGGATGGACCTCCAGAACTCTTCGGACATGAGCGTGATGTCGGCGCCTGAATCCAGTCGAGCTTTTATGACTCCATGCTCCAGCGATCCCACTTTGACTTTAATGTGAAGCGCTCGCACGCCGAGGGAGCCTAAGCCATCCGGAAGTTGCCTTACTTTCCGCGCCTTGTAAACAGGGGTTCCGTTGTCCGCTACTGAGGAGTCCAACTCCGCCACGTAGACAGCCTTGCGACGCACTCTCCGGGGCAGAACTGGGGGGTCATCGCTTATCACCGCTTTCCCCTTGTCCTGCTCCTTGAGTGGCTTCGCCGAGGCTTCGTAACGGCGTCGGTTGCGGTTCATTGCATAGTGCGGCAGGAAGGCAGCCTTATCGGCGGTGGAGGCTTCAACTAAGGAGGTTTCTATCAACAGCGCTTCCCGATGAAGGCTACCGTCGAGCGTAGGCTCTGTACTCAAGTCTTCTGCCTCTTCTTCGATCGTTACTTGTGGTTTACGACTTCTGGGCGTAGGAAGTCCTTCAGCAGCCGCAAGCTCTCGCCCAGGCGCTTCCAGGACTTCCTCGGGCTTCTCAAGGTCTTCACTCGGGCAAGCGCGAGACGATTCGATTCTGGATTCGACAATCATAGCTATGTACTCCAGGCGTTCCTTTTCTTCCTCCTCCGGATCCAGGTCAACGTGGATAAGCATCGCTTGCCTCAAATGAGACCAAGTACTGTAGTGTGAACAGTCTCGAGCGACGTGTTTGGGGCTCGTGCAGATGTAGCACTCTCCATTAGGAGGGCGCGCACTAACACGCGAGTCATCGCAGCGGAACTCGTACCCGTTGACCGTCTTCCCTCCTGGCCAGTCAGGGCATGGCTTAGAGGGCCCAGCGGCGGCGTTGGCGTTACACCCACGACCATCCCTGCGTCGATCTGCCGCTAAGGCCGTCCTCTCCTCTTCCCGTTCACTCTCCTCGTTCTCGGACCCATCGTCGACGTGCTCCAAAATCACGTCCGCAGCCTTCGCAGATCTAGGAACGAAACGCCTCCGCGGCGCAGCGCCCTCGGAGGGCGCGCTGCCTAGAAGCGCGTTCACTTTATTCTCCATGAGGTAGGAGGCAAGAAGGCTGGCGCGGTTATGCTTGGCGTAAGTCATCAACACCTCGATGGAAGGGCAGGTACGCTCAGACACTTCGCGATACCAAGCTACGGGTTGCGTGCGGAGGATACGGCTGACGGCCTGGGGTCCGTCTTCCACGTCCGAGAAAATGAAGGAATGGTACTGTATCCTCCTCTGAAAGAAATCGTCCGGCTCTTCGTCGGTGCGACCCTTCTGTCGGAATCGCATCTCCTCAAACTCCTGTAGCCTATCCGCAAGCCATTTCGCCATTAGAAAGTGCCGGCGCAGCGCATCTAGCAAGTGGCTCCAGTCTCGAGAGTACAAGACCCTGGAGTTTGGAGGGAGCAGAGTCCACCAGCTTTGAGCGTGCCCCGTAAACTTCGTTGGCACCATCTGCGCTATGTGGGCGAACATCAACGGGCTGAGAAGAGCCAGGGAAGCCATATTGATGACATAGTCGATGATCGTCTCGTCCTTGCCGTCCCAAGCTGGAACGATAGAGACGTTGAATTTCGGATTGAGCTGCCATTGTAACGAGGCCTCCGGAACGTCCGCCGTAGAACCCACTCCCGTTGGAGGACCTGAACCCCCTCCTCCTGATCCGCCGCCTCCACCGCCTCCCGCGCCTCCACCTCCACCGTTTCCTCCACCACTCCCGCCAACATCATCACCGCCTCCGCCTCCACCTCCCGCTCCAGGAAGTTTACCCATCCAGGCAGGGGGAGTCGCACCCTCAAAATTAGGTTCCGGTGCAGGAACACCTTTACCAGTATTCGAAGGGGCGCCCTCGGCAGCCTGACCTTGGAATCGGTAGGTAGTCCTGGATTGGATGCTAGAGGGTGCTTGAAAAGAGTCCAGAGGCACGAATGCTTGTGACGCTGGGCGCCCTGGGACCCTCATCACCGATGGCCCCCCAATAATAGGCGCGACTGAACTGAGGGTATCCGGGATCGGTCCTGACCCCGGTAACGCATGGACAGTGGAGAGGCGAGGGGGCGATTGTACTGCGAACCGAACGCTTGGAGTAGTTGTTGGCGGGGCGGGAGCCGCAGCCTGAGACAGACGGTTCTTCCTTTTCCTCCTCCTGGCCTTGTTTACGCTTTCGGCTTTTTTGTGGAGGAATGGAGATGTGTGCTGGAAGACCGTCATTGGACGACTCTTCATTCTCGTTCTCCGCCTCTCCATCATTCTCATATGTGTTGTCCTCGTCATCAGCTCCCAGCACACTGCGGTTAATAACACCACCGTCATTCTCTGCTTCGGAAAGATCTGGTCTATAGAGTGGGTCCTCAATCTGGCTGGGACCCGCGACATTGGTGACATTCGTGAGTGGAGGCAATCTGATCTTCACAGAGGTCGTGTCCTTACTTTTGGCTGGGCGGCCATCTTTGCCACCAGTCGAGTGGTGCCGTTTACCGTTGTGACGCGTATGCATGTCTAAAAATGTGCTCTCATATGGCCGAAAAAAGTAGATAGGTCAATGCGGGGGTTTTTCTCGTTCAAACGGTGCCGGACACGTCGCAATACGTGAAGATTTGAGTGAGGTAGGAAGGATATAGTACGTGCTCCACAAAATTGCGTTACATGTGTGGTGATGGCTCGATTCTCACGACTTATGCAAATAATTGTAGTCGGGCGCGCAGAACAAATAAAGGAGGACATACACACACCCCAAAATGATCATATCGCCGGAGGTGCACTTCATGAGGTGTGTGCAGGTGGGGTCGAGACAAGACAGTTGGGCTGGTGCCGTCGAGCTCTTGATGCACCAGTGGTCGTCAATTAGATCACTCAGCCCCACCCCAGCCGCCAGGGAGAATGATTATCTACGAAAGGTAGAAGGCCCTCGCACACCCTGTCGTCGGGAGTGCGCACACGGTCAATGAACAGTGGAAGGGGAGGTGCTGCATGCACTGGCGAAGGGCGTAGGGTGCTCGTGGGTGATGGAGGTGAAGGCGAGGATCAATGAAGCTGTGAAGCGATGATAAGCACGGGATTTGTCCACCCATGAAATCTTCGCTTTTTCGCGTTTTCATGACAAGACATGTGCCGGGCTACGCTCCAGAAGCGTCAGTACTGAGGTTCCCAAGTAGCTGGCAGGGCAGGAACCACTGAGTAACGGATGGGAACGGGGAGGAATACTCTGGAACCATTGGCATGTGCTCGCTCCGAAACCTGTAGGAGATGTGTAGCCCAACGACCAAGTGGAACGTGAAGTCTACTCTATTCCCGCTCACGGAACTAGACGGGACGGACTGGAATCCTGTTGTGGTGTGTTGGACATGAGACGCGTAACGCGTTCTGATCATATGATCACTGGAAGGGGCTGGGAACATCATATCTTGATGGATCCACGCCGTCCCGGGCATTCCGGATAAGGGATGGTCACTAAGCGAGGGTCCGATCACTTGGACCTACACTCATCGGCTCCTGGAGCAAGTACCCATACTGGGAAGTACTTTGAATGTGGTATCCCTGGAGAGCTACGGACTGGGGGCTTCGGTTCCAGATGTTCCGGTAGACGGGAAAGGCACCGGCATTGGGAGGAACAGCATATACAGTCGGGATCGACATAAGGGATCGGTTGTGATGGCTCCGGCACAGTCTGACCGATCGTACATGTGCACAGGATCGCACCAGGATGGCGTGCTCGACATGGGCAGCCAATAGAAGGACTCAGATACCCATTCTTACGACGGATACACGGAAGTCGGACGGATAAACGGACTATTTTACTCATACTTACTTATTCTTGGACGTTTCCATGTGTTTCAGCGCTTTGTATTTAAGTAGCGGGGCATCTTGGGCGACTTCACGGAATCACCCCACGGCTAGTAGGCGGAAACGCTTGCGAATTGGGCAGATACCGGGGAGTTCGAACAAGGTGTCTCTTAGAATTCATCTTGGCTTGGAATCTTTTCTTTTGTGATCGGTATCCTTGGGATCCGACTTTGCCGTTTGACTGGAACTGTTGGGATCGTGCTGAGTACGCACTTGGTTGTTTGGGTTGTGTTGTGAAGAGCTTGGGATCGGAACCCACTACTGTGAAGAGCTTGGGATCGGAACCCACTACTGTTAAAGAGCTTGGGATCGGAACCCACCACTGTCTGGAGCGCTTGGGATCGGAACCCACTATTGTTGTTACTGTATCACGCTTGGAATCGGCATCCACCTCGCTTTGGAGAACCCCAGCACCCCGTTCTCGTTTGTTTTCATAGCTGAGAAGCTTCACATCATCGCGCTCTGTGCTTCCTGTCTGTTCGGGTCAATCCTCGTTCACTCAGATCTAGCCTGAACACTTGCACAGCAAGGGTTCCATTCGCATCGACACTCTCGTTGCGTTCCACTAGCTTTCCTGTCTGTTCCGGTTCCATTCCGGTTCACTCAGATCAAGGCTCAAGTACTTGGACTTCGTTCCAAGGACTTCTATAAACAATACAACGCTCTCTCCTCGTTTCCGAGGTCTATACCATTCCCTGCAACCTTTTATAAGGCCCTGTACCAGGGTCTGATACTCGTCTGTGCACGTCTCGAGCACTTCCGTTCCGTTCCGACGCACTTCTGTGTGTAGGTTTGGTTTTGGTTGGTGTTTTCTTGATAGGTTCAGAGCACATCGATCATCTGGAGCCCACCGCGAGGGGTGGTTTATATCTCTAATCGAGAGATCGAGCTAGTTGTTGTTTCGTTCGGGAACATCCCGGACACCGCGTTCCGTTTATCGGGTCACTATTCCACCTCGGCGGGATACACCAGATAACACAAACACACCTCCCGGTGACTTTCCAAGCCTTCTTAGGGGGCGAGGAGAATTATCGAACCGCGGCTTTCCTCGTACCGGACCTCAGTCCAGTCGGGATACCCGTACATCGCGTAACGCGCGCGATTCCCTTGTAGCCCCGCTACAAACAAACTCGCTTCGAAGCCTTTCTGTCGGTTCTGGTTCGTCCAGTCGACCCAGGAAACGTGCTACCACGGCTCCGGTAACGTCGAGCGTAGTGGAAGGGTCTACTTCTGCATCTGGAACGCGTTCTACGAGCGTTTCTCAAACGAATCCTCTGGGAACAGTCCAGGAGCAGCCAGAAGGCGATTCTACTTCAGACCCGACGTCTGGAACTGCTGCCAACACAATTCCGAGTTCTTCTACGACTCAAATCACACAAATGGCGGTTGCGAATTTTAAAATTCCGTTTGCTTGGGACCTGAATAGGCCCAAGTTCGATGGAGAAACCACTTCGTCCCTGAAGAATTTCCTCAGGAATACGGAGGCGGTCTGTACGAGTGGTGGGATCACGGATGAGCAGAAACAGAAGGAGAAACTGCTGGAATACTTGGACCATGCGGAACTGCGCGAGCAGTGGGAGAGGTTGCCATCGTTCGTGACGGGCAAGACCTATAGTGACTGGAAGAAGGAGATTCTGCAGTTGTATCCGGAAATAGAGGATATGACGTTGGGATCTGTTTCGAAGCTGAAGGAGATATGCCAGCAGAACCGTCCGATCGGCCGCGAGGAGATCGGGAAACTGCGTCGTTTTACGATGGCTTTCACCAATGAGGCTGAAAAGTTGCTGAAAGGGTCGGCGCAAGTTGTGAATAGGCAGTTGGTGCAGTGGATTCTCGAGACTCTCGAGGCCCGTTTTGCGGACAAGGTGGAGGAAGCGTCAAATCAAGCAGCAATACTTGATTTCGTTAAGACCCCGTCCGTTCCAGCACCTACCCCTCCAACGGAATCCGACTACCGACGTGGGGACCGTCTTCCCTATCGAACCGTCCTTGCGATAGCCGATTACATGGCTGACAATTGGACTGGGAGGTCGCTTGCCGCGCCGTCAGTCGATTCCCGTTCGCTTCCGGAACGAGGATACAGTGGTGGAATCATTCCGATGCAATCCGTTGATATGGGCGCTGCTGCGCATATCAAAACGGAAGTCTCGAGCAAGCTGGAGTCTTTTGCGGGTGAAATGGCGTTAATGAAGGACTCTGCCCAGTTGCAGGAGAAGCGTTTCGCGGAAACTCTTAAGAAGATTGAATCTACTTTCGAGAATTCGCTGAAACTGATGAACCAGAACCTGAGGGGACCGCCTCCGCACATGGAGATCACCCAGGCTGGTTCTACTTCGCGTTCTTACGACCGCCAGGACGCTCGTCCAAGAGAGGAAGGCCCTTGTTTCTTCTGTAACGGTCCACACATCATTCGGGACTGCCCGACTAAGGCTGAGTTCATCACGCTTGGCTGGATCATAGTCGAGAATGGTCTCATCAAGCTCGGGAATGGGAATTGGATACCTCGGCATCCAGAATCGTTAACGAAAATGCAGAAGGTGGAGGAGCACTATCGTAAGCAAGGCATTATGAGAGGTACTCCTGCCAACCAGCGTTCGGGAATGATGCAAAATTTCTATTCCGGCACGAGTTATGGGATGACCGAAGGCTATGATTCGCGGGAACTGGATCGGGTGGATCATCTGTACGATACGCGCGAAGACGAAATTCGTTCTGCGCAGCTGCAGTTGGGAAGAGCGCAAGCTCAGGCCCAACAATTTAATATGCAGCAGTCCCAGATGGTTCCAAGTGTTCAACCACTCCAAAACCAAAGCGGTGTTCAACCACCGCTGCAGTTCCTGCAAATGCCACATACTCCTCAGTCGTTGCCGACTCAAAACTCCAATACTGGAGTTGATATGGCAACGCTTCTGCAGTTCTTTAACAATATGCGGAACGATGGGAACCAGGTTGCAGACCAGATGGTTGCGACCAGGACCGGAGCGAGGTCAGATCCTCAGTCTGGTCCGGGTTTCTAGCTCGTTCGAGGAAGGAGGACGAGGGCAAGGCGAGAGCCGCGCCTTCTAAGACGGCCAAACCTCCGGAGGACAGAGCATCAGCCGCAGATAGGGAGAAGGACTGGAGAAAGAAGGACGGTGTAGTGAAACGAGTTGAATTCATCATGCCAGACGAATTGGAGGATGAGGAAGAAATTCCCAAACCTCCTACCAAAAGGGCAGAGCGCCGGATCGTATTGGACGATGATTACGAGGAATTGGAATCACCGGGAATACAATCGGCGCGCCCAGAAAAGCCTAAAAACGTTATGGGATCGAAAGAGAACATACCGTCGGCACTAAAAGCCCCAAATAGAGAGAGGGCATATAAACTGGTACCCAAGTTCGACGATGCGAACATCGTACGGGATCTTGTGGGCCAGACCAAGGGGATGAGATTGGAAGGGATCACAGTGGAAATGATGTCTGCTATGAATGGCGAATACGCCAAGGGACTTCGGGATATCACCTTCAAGGTTCGAAAACCCTTGAAACCCAAATTCACGGCAGACGTCATGCTGCAAGGAGATGCGTTCCCATTCATGGAAGAGGAGACCCCGCTTAAGCTGGATTGGGATGCCATTGCGCTTTCTGATCTACCGCCGGTGGATTCTGTCTTCGTCTCACACGAGGAAGATATGGGACTACTCCCAGGGTGTCTGGTAGCTACGGATATCGTGCTCCAGTACTATTCCACGTTAGGCGATGGACAGGCTCCGAAGCAGATCTATACTTCCATGGAATCGGCGTCGCTTCGAGTCTTGTTTCCGAAGATCAACGGGCAGGAAAAAGTGGAATGTGTCGTAGACAGCGGGTCTCAGATTGTTTCGATGGCGTTGAAATCTGCTGAAGGACTGGGTCTCTCGTGGGATCCGGATGTCACGATATTCATGCAGAGCGCCAACGGGCAGTTGAAGAAATCAGCTGGATTGGCACGGAACGTACTTTTCCTGTTCGGGGACATCCCGATATATTTGCAAGTCCACATTATAGACCAGCCGGCGTACTATGTGTTGCTGGGACGGCCGTTTGACATCCTCTCGGAAACGAACATCCAGAACTTCAAGGATGGTTCCCAGTCGATTACAATTCGGGATCCCAACACACAAAGGAGAATCACTCTTCCTACCCATGCGCGGGGGAAGTTCCAGCCATCTTCGGACCCTAGGGTTACTATCGAAGAGGTTCGGGACGAGGATGACCCTCCGAGAACGGCGAGAGCTGCGAGTGGTGTTGAAAAGGAGGCGGATTTTCAGGGCTCTTCGAGGAATTGACGGGAATGAGTCAAGGAGAAGAGATGGCTGTCACATTCGGCTTTGACGAGCAAGGGGAGATTCGGATAGAGGCGTTTGCAGAGCCTAAGAATGGGGAACGGTTTGGATCTGAAGAGATCAAAACCACCTATCTATTGGCGTCCATGGAATGTGATGAGATGAAGAACGACGAGGTAGCGGTGCAGCTCTTAAATGAGTATGCGAGTTATCCTGGTCGTAACAATGCGCAAGCACCTCAGAAACCATACTGAGGTGTATTGTATGGATGAGAAATTTCCGTCTCATCTGGAAACCGGAACGTTGGGTAACACCACGGAACGGTCTGGGAGGAATAAACGGTTTCAGGAGGAGAACACCACAAAGCGGAGCTTTGCGAGTAGTGCCCCTGAAAGCGTACAGGAAGAACTTGCGGGAATAGGCGATAACGAGGACAGAGGGATACCAGTCCTCCAGAGTTTCGCCGGCAAGAAATATAAACCGGTTGCGTTGAAAACCAGGCCAGTTTACGGAGAACTACCGGAGAGGTTCCGGATTAAACGGGAAATAAAAGGGGATCCACTCCAGGATCTTCCAGAATTATCTCAGAATCCGCCGGACTTCGTTCCGAAGGGCAGATACACGCAGGAACGGATGGAGGACATAGAAAAGATTCATTCTGAGGACTTTCTATGGCCAGAAGAACGGAAACTTATGCACCACTTCATGTCACTACAGGAGGGAGCGTTCGCTTGGGACGACAACGAACGTGGGACATGGAGGCATGACTTCTTCCCGCCGGTGGAAATACCCACGGTTGAGCACAAGGTTTGGGTGGAACGTTCCATTCCAATTCCGCGTGGCCAATTGTCGGAATTCTGCAAGGTGATCAAGAAGAAGATAGATGCAGGGGTGTATGAGCCGTCCAATTCCTCGTATCGCTCGAAGTTCTTCGGAGTACTGAAGAAGGATGGCAAGAGCATCCGTCTTGTCCATGCCTTGGAGCCTTTAAATCAGTTACCATCGCGCACTCAGGCTTACCACCTGCCACGGATGAGCTAGCAAGTCACTTCGCAGGAAGGGCTTGTGGTGCTGTGTTCGACTTATATTCGGGATACGATCATCGTGATTTAGCAGAAAGTTCCAGGGATTACACCACGTTCCAGACGCCTTTCGGCGCTCTGAGACTGGTTAAGTTACCCCAGGGATGGACCAATTCGGTTCCCATATTTCACGATGATGTAACCTACATTCTGCGAGATGAAATACCGCATGTCACCATACCTTACGTCGACGACGTTCCGATTCGGGGACCGGGAAGCCGGTACCAGGATAAGGATGGGACATACGAGGTCATTCCCGCTAATTCCGGTATACGACGGTTCGTATGGGAACACTTCCAGAACCTGAATCGGGTCGCTCAGCGTTTGAAATACGCTGGGGGAACGATTTCGGCGGCGAAAGTGATACTGTGTAAATCGGAGTTTCAAGTTGTGGGTCATACCTGCTCATTTGAGGGTCGGAAACCTTCTACCGATAGGATTGGTGTGATTCTGAGGTGGCCTCCTCTTGAGGATGTGTCCCAGGTTCGCCAATTTCTAGGAGTGGTTGGTACGATGCGGATGTTCATTCGTTATTACTCCACCCGAGCACGGCACTTGACGAAATTACTTCGGGCAGATGTGGAATTCGACTGGACAGAGCTAGAACAGGCTTCAATGGACTCTCTTAAAGACGCTGTTGCAAACTGTGAGGCACTGAAACCGTTGAACTACGACTGGGATTCAGATGTAATCCTGGCCGTAGACACATCTTGGATGGCGGTTGGCTTGGAAATATACCAAGTGGATCCTGTCGACCCAAAGAAGAAATATTACGCCAAGTTTGATTCCATTCCGTTGAATCCACGAGAAGCACGGTTCTCCCAACCGAAACGGGAACTGTACGGTCTGAAACGTGCTTTAACGCATATGCAATATTGGTTACTTGGATGCAGAAAGTTAGTGGTGGAAACGGACGCGATGTACATCAAAGGAATGCTAGACAATCCTGGGATGGGTCCGAACGCTACCATAAACCGCTGGATCGAAGAAATTCTGATGTTCCACTTTACGCTGAAACATGTGAAGGGTCTTACCTTTTCACCGGATGGCCTATCCCGGCGCGTTAAACAACCTGGTGATCCAGAATACCCCAGCCCTGAGGATGGATTCGATGAGAACCCATCGCCAGAACAGCACGAGGACTGGGATTACGAGATTGAACAACCGCTGGAGTTAGAAGAGTTTAAAACTCAGATCGACACGAGGGGTGGCTACCTACAGGAAATCCAGAATGTAGAAATAGAGGAGACCGTCGAGTTGTTCAATCAGTTTGAGCAGAAGTGTTGGGAGGTGTACTCTGAAAATCGGGAGGAAGCCAAATTGATCAGGGACGCATTTAAAGAGAAGAATCTCGAGATGCCCCAGTTCATTATGAGCCAGATCCGAGAAGAGGAACCCTTACTCCCACCGGACGCTTTCAAGATTGATCCAACGCGTCGGGAGCCGTATCCAGAAGAACACAGAACGGATTCTGGTAAAAACCAGGATCTTAAACTCGAGAAAGTTCGGGAATGGTTAAAAGATCCTCTTCGGAACCGACCGGAAGGATTGAACGACCGTGCATATCGCAATTTTATGCAGTATGCCAGGCGGTTCTTCTTAGACAAGAAGGGCCGTTTATTCCGGAAAGGACCCGAGTCGGCACACAAGTTGGTGGTTGGGAAGGAACATAGGATGTATATGATGAAGTCTGCGCATGATAGTCTGGGACATAGAGGGGTTTACGCGACAAAGTCTTTAGTCGAGCTTCGGTTCTGGTGGCCAGAATTCGAACGGGATGTGGCCTGGTATGTGAAAACATGCCATATGTGCCAAGTCCGACAGGAAGAATTGTTACGGATCCCTCCAGTACCAACTATGACGCCCAGTCTGTTCCAGAAGGTCCATGTCGACGTCATGATAATGGGGGTTATATCGAACGGGCACAGATATGCGGTGTCTGCTAGAGATTCCCTGAGTCGCTGGTTGGAATCCAAAGGATTGCGATCGGAGAACGCGTCGGAATTGGGAAAATTCCTACTGGAAAACATCATATGCAGGTGGGGTTGTCCACAGGAGTTCGTTACGGACAACGCGCCACAGTTCCTAGCAGCAGTAGAATGGCTGAATCATAAATACGGGATCACTGGGATCAGGGTCTCGCCTTATAATTCACAAGCGAACGGACCGGTGGAAACTGGCCATAAACATATGAGGCAGATGATTTACAAAGCAACGGGTGGAGATGTGCGGAAGTGGTACTGGTTCCTTCCACAGATCGTATGGGCAGATAGAATTACTACCCGGCGCGGTCTGGGGTGTTCACCATATTTTGCGGTTACAGGATGTCATCCTACCGTTCCTCTAGACGTTGCGGAAGCGACTTGGCTAGTGGAATACCCAGGGGATATCATTTCAACTGCGGAACTGGTTGGATTACGGGCCAGAGCACTTGCGAAGCACAGACAGCACGTAAACGAGATGATCGATCGTGTTGACAAGGAGAAGCTCGAGGCGGTGAAGCGGTACGCTCGGGAACATGAGGCTTCCATCAAGGACCATGACTTCCAGCCGGGAGACATGGTACTTGTTCGGAATACGAAAGTGGAAAAGTCCCTCAATTCGAAATTGGACCCCAAGTACTTGGGACCGATGGTAGTAGTGAGGAGAACGAAGGGTGGTTCGTACATTGTATGCGAAATGAACGGCGCGGTTTATCCTGGAAAGGTTGGGGCGTTCCGAGTCATTCCGTACTTTGCACGGAAATCTCTCAATCGGAAGAACAAGATTGAGGATCTTCTCGACATGTCTAAAGAAGAATTGGACATGTTGGTCGCCCGGAAAGAGAAGAAGGATGCGGAATACGGACGAGACCTGCAGTTCGGGGACATCCACTTGAACCCAGACTGGGAACAAGAGGATCCGGCGGAACTCAGTGACGAGCCGGAAGAGGAGCACGTTCAAGACATGGACCTTGAGGAATTGAATGTCGTCAGAACGGGCCCAAGGCGTTCCAAACGACTTGGTGACTAATTTGGCAAAAAGACAATCAATTCTACACTACTCTGGTTACAGGGATAGTGTCTACGAGGGTCGCATGGCGGCGATGCGCAAGGAGTGTGAGACAGGAACAGTAGCGGAACGAGTAAAGACAGTGGAAACGGCGCAGAAATGCGCCGTAACATTCAGACTTCTTCGGGGTCGACTTCAGTGTTGCGAGTGATACCCACGGCCACGAGGGAAGAATCCGCCACCACGACCACGTCCGCGATAGAACGGGCGGGGACCAGTTGGAACGGCCACGGATCGAGATGTGGAGTAGTCGCTGAAGTCCCTGTCGCACTTGTCAGGATTTAGACAAGAACGCTGCAAAAATAAAGCAGAGGCGTACGGGACGGATGGGAACTCTCTAGTGGACAGGTTGCGTTGGAGCAGAAGCTCGCGGACGCGATCGTATTCGGCGTAGACAGCATCGTACTTGCGGGATTCCACGGAAACCCGCGCTGCGATCTGAGAAAGGTGGATCCTGAGGGAACACTCGATACGCTGAAGGCCTTCGTTGGTCTGGGCAAGCGTTCCAATCGACTTGATAACGTGGTCGCCGCTGTTGATCATCTTCCCAATGTCGTCGAACGAGAAGGAAGTAGCGGAGACGGTGTTGGACGACGCTGCGGCCTCATTCTGGGACAGGGAAGGATTCAGAAACGGGGGAAGACACTGGGAATTGAAGTTCTCACCTGGTCCACCACCGCTGAGCCAGCAGTCACGGAGAGCGCAATCACGGGCGAGCCCGAGTCTACAGTCACGGCAGGACCAGCCGGGCCAGTCTTCTTCGGGAAGCGGACACGGATCTGGAGTCAGTAAGGAGAGGAAGTACGGGAAAGGTGGAAACACCGACCGCTTTCTTCTTTACCGGCGCGTCGGCGACGGACTCGTCGGTATGGCTTTGGGCGCGGTGAGATTTCCCACGTCCCTGGCCATTTTCCGAAAGCCTATCGGGACACGACTGAACGACGTGCTTCGGCAACTTGGAGCACGAAGTGCACCAGGCTGGGGTACCGAGGAAGTCCTCGTCAGGATCCATGTCGACATCCGTGTCGATCTGGTCCTCGCTCTCGACGTCGGAAGGGCTTACGCTCTCAGAACGAGCGCGCTTCCCGGACGAAGTCGTTTCCTATCAACATTTCGGTATGAGAGCATACGGGAATGGATGTGGAACGTACTTTGGGGGTCGTCGCGGCCTTCTTGGTGGCAAGAGCCTGTTCCTGAAGAAAAGGTCAAGATAAGAACGGATGAAGGGGACAAAAGGGGACGTACTCTTTTGAGCTCGCGCTCCTTCTTGGCAGCCTCAGCCGCTGTCTTCTTGATGTACTCGCGACGTTTGTCGAGGAAGGACGAACCAGACTCCAGGAAGTTCTCGACCTCCTGAGGAAGAGGAACATCTTTGGTGGCGGTCTCCGATCCGAGCTGGGAGGACCACTGGCGAGCTTTGTTGTGATCCCCGGTCATGAGAAGAGTGTACTGCTTCGAGACGACGCCGAGATCGATGAGCTCTGACTTGAGGAACGGCGCCTGAGACGGTTTCAGTCGGCGGGAATGAGCGGAAAGGAACGAGAATTACCCAGGCAGCCGCAATGGCGTCGAGGTGATCCTCACGAGAACCTGCCCCCTCGTTCTTGGACTCCTGGAACTGCTTGGAACGGCGAACCAGCTTCAGCCACGCAGCCTCAAGACCAGGAGGAGCGGGAAACGGATCGTCGGAATCGCTGGATGGCGACATAGGAGAATAATTTGGATGGATCCAAGTAATGTCTGCAAGAGGGATGGAGACGCTGTAGGAGCCAACGTGTAATTTGATGAACTGGCCAAGAAGGTCGTCCATTTTATAGGAACGCGTTGGAATGTGATGGGAATTCGCTGAGGGCAGCGAAAATTTTTTAAATGGGGGAGAAAGGCGATGCTGCGTTTCAGCGCACGGTCTTATGGGGAAATTTGTGCGTTCCACAAGTTTCGCTTAACCAGTGCATGCGAGAAACGAACATCACAAAGACAAGAAAACATGGAATCACCATGGTTTCGCAAAAATACATGCTATCTAAGGCGGCACGGAGCATTCCCGTCCGTGTTGATAAGCAAGAAAGCATGCGATTGGCCTCGGTCCATCAGTGGGCACTCAGCCAGAACTGATCGAGAACTCGATCAGGGGCTGGTTTCACCGGTAATCTCAAAGCGCGAGATATCGGACTGTTTGTGGAAGGCTGGAATAAGGACGGATGATGCATATTCCCTTGAAGAGCAGTCGGAAGTCAAGGGCCACTCAGTACTAAACACAGTATACGAGTAGGATGCGGACGTACCTCCAGTTCTGGATGATATTGATGATGCATCAAGAAGACGGATGGGATCCCCATCGGTTTCGCTTAGGTGTTGATCTGTATATCCGGGCATTCCTCAAATGGGAATATTGCCGAAGCTGGCGAGAGTCGATGGGAACGCAGCAGGAACATGGAATACAAGTGCTAGCCTCAGTGCTAGAATTTAATATCCGGTTCCAGAGGCATTTCCAACCCGTTCTCGTTGGTTCTCTTAAAACTCAAGTTGTTCAGGATTATTCTAAGACGCACGAGGAATAATTCACGAGGACTGCTTTGAATTTGAGGGCAATAGCCCGGGATACGATATAATACAGGATATCTACGTTATTCTATCCTAAGAATACGTGATATCCGACCAAGAATTGTGCAAATCGTGTGTATGTGGTCTGGATAGTAAAATCAGAAGGGAACGGAGAAGAGGAAAGGGACCGGCTTACACTAGTCGAAGATCCAATATGTTCCGTTCAGTCTCCACCGCCAGCGCCGCCCTGGAACTTGCTCGTACCCTCTCCCTTTCCCTCGTGGTCGTTCCCGTCAGATGGAGGAGACGGAGCCATGGTGGAACCCTTACGGGACTCGTGGGGGCTCGTCGATCCCTCGACGCGCGGAGCAGGATCCAGGAGGTAGTTGTACTCGGCGATCAGATCCTGGAGGAGCTCGCGAGCGTCCGCAGTGAGGCTGGGGGCGAAGGCTTCATTGAAGGAATCAGACCCGACCCGTGAATGGTGCTCCGAAAGGGCCTCGAGATAGTGGCGGAAGCCCTCGATGAAATCCTCGCGCAGGTGGAACGCCAGCGATGAAGCGTCTGCTGCGGTGCTTCCAGACTTGACGAGGCGCGGGACGTCGATTTCCACTATCAAAGGGGTCAGGAACGGCATAAAAGGAGACGAACATAAGACGTACTGGATGGAACGAAAGCTTGGGCGGATTCGGCCAAGTCATGGTACAGGCGGTTGATGCGTGACCCGGACATCTGGTGGTCGCATAGAGAATTCAGTTTCTTGACGTTGCAGTTGGTGCAAGCCATCCCGAGGCCCATCGGCTTGCAGATGACGCGGTAAAGGCTGCACAAGGCGCAAGGCCATTCGGGCTATGGGAACCATGAGAAAGGGAAGGGAACTCGACGGGACACGTACGCGAATGGCGTTCTCGAGTTCCATCTGGTCAGCGGAGAGGATGGGAACAGAACGAATCGGTGTGAATTTCTCGTCCTCCTTCTGCTTGGTGTAGTTGGCACCGGGACCGAGTGCGGTGCGAGGGATTGTAGGACCGGTGCTCTTGCAAGTAGGAGAGAGTCAGAACGAGCGACTGGTTGTTGAACGGGATGAGGGCTAGAGAAGAGTTAGATGAGTCGAAAGATGTGGAAAGAGGACTCACTAAAATTGTCGCGTCCCTCGATCAGAGAGATGGCGGATTCGCGCAGTTGCGTAGTGAGGGCGTCGACAATGGCCTCGGTCTAGGTTATGTCAGCAGGCGTTGGAACGGGTGGTATAAAAACGTACCGCTTTGTGCTCCCGTTCCTTCTGCCTAAGCCGATCCTGCTTCTTGGAAGCACGACCGGCGCGGCGCTTGGTTCCTGGGATGGTCTGCTCGTCGGACTCCTCGTCGGAAGGATCCAGGTCCCGTGAAGTAGTTGACGGGCGCAAGTGGACGAAGGATGGGAGCGGGTCCCTTGGCGGGGGTAGCCTTGGAAGTGCCGGCGACGGGGTCCAACTTCACCTTCTGTGGAACGGGTTAATGGGAACGACACACGGGCACAAAAGGCAGCATTACCTTTTGCGCGGGTGGCGCTACCTTGCCCGACGATTTCTTAGCAGAAGTAGTGGCTCTGGAATGGGGAGAAACAGTTAGAAAGGGAGAATGCGCCTGGATAACGAGCACGTACGCGGTCTCGTCAGCGGAAAGGGCACGAACCGACTCCTCGTCGGTCGAATTATGGGTCCGTTTCTTGGAAGCCTTGACGGGAGTCTTGCCCTTCTTGATGGGATTGGGCAACTGGCGGTAGAGATGAGGAGCGTTCCGAAGCTCGTCATCAGTTGCCTGTTTCTGGGACGTGGGAGGACGAGCGTCCGCAGCAAAATAAGGGGACTGAAAAGAAAGGGGAATGAGTACGGCGGAAGAAAGGGAAGGAAATACGGGTGCTTACCGTGCCCAGGTCTGGAAAGCGGAGATACGTGTACTCGTCCGGGGGCTGGTCAAGCGTGACTATGACACGGTCGAGACCGGCGAGGGCGACCGTAACGTCCTTGGGCAACTCCTGGGTGGCGTCGACGCGGGATAAAGCTAGACGCTGTGGAAATGAGGGTGGAGTCAGGAATAAGACGCCGAAAAAGACAGGGTGCCACTCACGAGCTCGGGGAGCGCCTGTTCGAGGAGGGCCTGGTGTTCCTGTGCGCTGCCGGACTTGTACCGCGGATTGCGAATACGGCAGATGAGCTTCGCAAAAGCGCGGGCCTCGCTGGAATGAAAACATTCCCAGAACGCTTTGGTGGAGAAAATCGGAACGTCGTTGGTGGAAAGAGCCGGGTAATCGAAGTGGTAGCGCGGAACGATGCGCTTAGTGGGCTGGGTGTCGCTAGCTTCGTCGTCGGTGGAGTTCTGCATTGAGGAGACGGCGGGTTGCTGTGTGGTGGTAGTGGAAGAGAGAGGGAGTCGGTGTGTGGGAAACGGTGAAAATTTCACCGTTGTAGCCACGGGCAACCCATCAGAGAAGCGCGGCTTCTAATGTTGCGCAGCCAGACCGCGGAGGAATGGGTGTTTCAAAACAAACTCTAAAAGACAACTTTATTCTAAATATAGTTGGCTTCAGAGGGAGTTGGCGTACCCATGGGAAAAGGAGAACAAGTCGAGAAGAGGCTGGAATATCAACCAGGGATTGGTGTGCATGGTTAGGAGGCTTGATGAAGTGGAGATAGGGTCTTAAGAAAAGGGGACCCACAACTTATGGACGGATGTGACGGATGATCGCCATTCCAAGGAGTTCTGATCGGCGATCAGTTACAGGAACCGAGGATCCCGGGGTTTAACCGAAGGGATTCTCGGGAACCGAGACTGATGCTGATGGGAATGAACGGAGGCACACGAGAACGCACAGGATTGGAGTCTGTTTCTTAATCTGGTTGACCGAGGGCGGTCAAGATTTAAGAAAGGGGGAGATGATAAGCACGGGATTTGTCCACCCATGAAATCTTCGCTTTTTCGCGTTTTCATGACAAGACATGTGCCGGGCTACGCTCCAGAAGCGTCAGTACTGAGGTTCCCAAGTAGCTGGCAGGGCAGGGACCACTGAGTAACGGATGGGAACGGGGAGGAATACTCTGGAACCATTGGCATGTGCTCGCTCCGAAACCTGTAGGAGATGTGTAGCCCAACGACCAAGTGGAACGCTGAAGTCTACTCTATTCCCGCTCACGGAACTAGACGGGACGGACTGGAATCCTGTTGTGGTGTGTTGGACATGAGACGCGTAACGCGTTCTGATCATATGATCACTGGAAGGGGCTGGAACATCATATCTTGATGGATCCACGCCGTCCCGGGCATTCCGGATAAGGGATGGTCACTAAGCGAGGGTCCGATCACTTGGACCTACACTCATCGGCTCCTGGAGCAAGTACCCATACTGGGAAGTACTTCGAATGTGGTATCCCTGGAGAGCTACGGACTGGGGGCTTCGGTTCCAGATGTTCCGGTAGACGGGAAAGGCACCGGCATTGGGAGGAACAGCATATACAGTCGGGATCGACATAAGGGATCGGTTGTGATGGCTCCGGCACAGTCTGACCGATCGTACATGTGCACAGGATCGCACCAGGATGGCGTGCTCGACATGGGCAGCCAATAGAAGGACTCAGATACCCATTCTTACGACGGATACACGGAAGTCGGACGGATAAACGGACTATTTTACTCATACTTACTTATTCTTGGACGTTTCCATGTGTTTCAGCGCTTTGTATTTAAGTAGCGGGGCATCTTGGGCGACTTCACGGAATCACCCCACGGCTAGTAGGCGGAAACGCTTGCGAATTGGGCAGATACCGGGGAGTTCGAACAAGGTGTCTCTTAGAATTCATCTTGGCTTGGAATCTTTTCTTTTGTGATCGGTATCCTTGGGATCCGACTTTGCCGTTTGACTGGAACTGTTGGGATCGTGCTGAGTACGCACTTGGTTGTTTGGGTTGTGTTGTGAAGAGCTTGGGATCGGAACCCACTACTGTGAAGAGCTTGGGATCGGAACCCACTACTGTTAAAGAGCTTGGGATCGGAACCCACCACTGTCTGGAGCGCTTGGGATCGGAACCCACTATTGTTGTTACTGTATCACGCTTGGAATCGGCATCCACCTCGCTTTGGAGAACCCCAGCACCCCGTTCTCGTTTGTTTTCATAGCTGAGAAGCTTCACATCATCGCGCTCTGTGCTTCCTGTCTGTTCGGGTCAATCCTCGTTCACTCAGATCTAGCCTGAACACTTGCACAGCAAGGGTTCCATTCGCATCGACACTCTCGTTGCGTTCCACTAGCTTTCCTGTCTGTTCCGGTTCCATTCCGGTTCACTCAGATCAAGGCTCAAGTACTTGGACTTCGTTCCAAGGACTTCTATAAACAATACAACGCTCTCTCCTCGTTTCCGAGGTCTATACCATTCCCTGCAACCTTTTATAAGGCCCTGTACCAGGGTCTGATACTCGTCTGTGCACGTCTCGAGCACTTCCGTTCCGTTCCGACGCACTTCTGTGTGTAGGTTTGGTTTTGGTTGGTGTTTTCTTGATAGGTTCAGAGCACATCGATCAGCGACCTGGCTTCGACCGGGTGAGCTTCTCGCTGGAGGAGACCTTCGAAGACAGCTCTGCGAGCACTGACCCAGGATCCGAAGGCGGATCCCCGCCGTCGACGAGAGTGGTAGCCTCTCGCCCAGACTTCGTGTAACCCTGCAATTGGAAGGCAGTTAAATGGATGCCTAGCCGAGTTGCTGGATTAATGGCAATGCACCGCCCACAGGTCAGACTCGAGCTGTACTCAGAGGATGATCATAGTGGTGTGGTGTAAAGATTAATTGCTTATCTAATACATAAAGCTGTGTGTTACGCGGTATGCTGACTAAGCTAAAGTACAATATAGCAGCATAGTGGCATAGAGTGCATAGATAATGGGTAACTCTCCTTCACAGGGCCTCTGGGCATGCTCATAGTGTACGCCTGTATAACCAGTCGTCACAGAGCCCCCCGCATGGCCAGAGGGCATGCACACCCAAGATCCCGCAAACAGTGGTGGAATAACACTGGGTTCCAGAGGAGCTTTTCCAGAAGTGAGGCTCACGACTGGAAAAAAAAAAATTGGGGCCAATTTCGGAGTGACAATGAGCTGGCCAGCTCATCGTCTACAGCTCGGGGCAGAGGTTTCAACTCTTTGAAAGCCAAGCTGAGGATACTCCCAGCATGGCGGCCCGATGGGGAAGTAGCTGCAGTGTGCAGGCGAAGCCCAGAACCAGAGGGCAGAGTTCACCCTTCATGTCCCACTCCTTTCGCAAGGGCTGAGAGCATGCCACAGTGTATCATGAGGCGATGTCGGGGCTCCGTGAGCTGTACTTGTGTTTGCCCACGGAGAGGTGAGAGGCGAAATTTCCTACTCTGGTGTCCAGGCAAGCCTACAACCGGGGGGGATAGTTCGCCCTACACGTCCCACTCGTTCGCAAGAGCTGATAGCACATCACCGTGTATCATGATGCGACGTCAGGGCTCCATGGGCTGCACTTGGGTTTGCCCACAGAGAGGTGAGAGGCGAACCTTCCTCCTATATCCCCTATACAGTCCCCCACTTCTTTGTCGTGCATTCTCGAGCCACCGTCGAAGAAATGCCCGAGAAAGAATTACCCCATAAGTCCACATTTGCCCCCAGTATAGAGCTGCTTGAAGCGAATTGTATGATCCTCCGTCACCATTCGCTGGAATGGCCGGCCACGGCAGTAAGGACCCAGTGAAGGTGAAGTATTTGAAGCCGAGTACTCCAGAAATAATCCTCGAATAAGAAGTATGTGGCGGCTCAATGGCGAGATGAAATCTGCAGGGTCGGTCGCAAACAGTGGCCCCCCAGATCGTAGTCAAGACAACGAGCCGCCGAAAATGCGTAAAGAAAAGGATTGGTGTAAACGAGACTATGGCCCAGATCAAGGGAAAAAAATTTGCCCCCCATTTTTGAGCAGATGAACGAGACGAAACGAAATGAAGCGGGGCAAGCGTCAGAACAACGCCCTCAGAGAGCTTCACCCTCGCCCACGCCCCGTTGGTTCCATGCACCGTGGCGGAGTCTCAAACTCGGACTTGATTCCTAGTGAAAATCCGCAGACCACTCTGGCCCGGTTCGTGGGTCCGTCGAGAGCAACTTGCCCCCCGGTCCTACCCATGAAGTACCTCTCAGACACGACGGAGTACGAGTCGAGTGCTGAAAGTTCCTGTTCGGAATATTCGGAGCGGAAACCCCGATTGCCATATTAGGAAATCCGAAATCTCCGCTATGAGATCGCTTTTCACTCTTCAATAACAATCGAAACCGGTTCTATTGATACGCCGTGAATCCCCGTCGTCACATTAATACGTAGGTGCCGTAGAGTCTCTGCAAAATATAACGACTCCGGAGGTGACTCGCATTCGGACTCACCGGTAGATAACCGTTGCGAGTACGACGGGGTTTTAGACGAGATGGTGTACGACCCGTGCGAGCTGTTAGGGACAACCGTCAAGACGGAGGAAGCTCCACGTCCCCGGAACACGGAAGATTCGGACGTGCATGAGTCGGAGGAGCTGGGCATAGAGCCTACGCTCGTCGTAGCACGAGATGCGGGGACGGTGCCCCCCAGCGCCAAGAGACGCGTCGCGCAGGGCGTCGAATCCAACGCGGGGCGAGTCGGATGAAGCAGCGCGCGGATGGAGCGGCAACCGCGGGTCTGGCATCTGCAATGGGGCGTGCGTGTGCAGCGGCTAGGCGCGTTTGGACAACCTTCGAAACCGTCGAGCTCGTGAGCCCCGGGTTGTCCCAGCGGATGTAGCCCCAGGTCTGCGGACAAACCTGCACGCATACCAGCCTTAACGAGAGCATGGGTGACGCAGGTGACGTGCAGACGGGTGTCCCGGAAGATGGCGCGACGCAGCTGGGGCACGGGTGACACGGATCGCAGCGGTTTGAGGAGGGCGGCAGTGGAGCGAGCACACCAGCATCGCCGGTAGAGACCGTAGCGGATGCGCGGAGTCCGGAGAGCGCACGGGTGTAAGGCGGAGACAAGAGGCGGTTGCCACGTCGTTGTGCGTGATGAGCGTGAGACCGTGGCAGCACCCAGTGTTTGCGGGCGGCGTACGACTCGTACCGTACGAGGTTCCGGGGCGTGTCGCGGCGCCTGAGCAGCGAGGTTGCAAAAGAGCCTAGGTCCGAGGCGGGGCAAGCACGCCAGCATCGCCGGTACGAAACCGTAGCGGATGCGGGAGTCGTGCCTCGCAGACGTTGCGAGCAGCGCCGGCCCAAACGACCAGGGCGTGATCAGCGTCAGCGACGCATCGATTCTTGTTCGTCCGAAGGTGAGGCTGCACTGGCTGAAATATCGGCGCCTTCAAGGGCATATGATGCCCCCCGGACCTTACTCACATCGAGGGCGGTCGAACGAGTGCACGGTGTCTTGGAGGGCGGCGCAGGCCAGCGCAAGCAGTGGCGTAAGCGGCCTGGAAGCGGACAGCAGCGCGCGTGTTCGCTCGACGGCGAATGGAAGCAGCGCGTGGCCTCGAGGAGCTGATGCGGGCGCCCTTCGACGAGTATACGGGCAGCCCAATAGGCGCCTGCTCAGCGAGGCGTGCTGGTTCTGCGACGCAGGTGGACGGCACTGACGAGGGCATGGGTGTCGCCAGCGGGGGTCAACACGGGTTGTACAGGCGTGTGTGCACTTGCACGGTAGCGGCGCGCGTGTACGGGAACGAGTACCGGCCTCAGCGAGGGACACCGGCGGAGACTGCGCAAGTGGCCCCAACGAGGGTCAAAGGGGTAACCTCCAGAGTCGAGGTAAATCCGCAGAGGATGAAAGGTGCACGTTGGCGAGCGCGTGGTGGAGAGCGCACGCTGGCGAGCGTGGCTGCCGCGTGAACGACAGCGTGGACGGCGTTGCACGGGCCGACGTCGACGAGGACACTCACCGCTCAGACAGCGGGTGTAGGTGACTTCGGTGAACCTGGGAAGTGAGGCCGAACGTGGCCCAGCGAGGTACAAGAATCCGTCGAGCCCTCGTAGTCGCACGAGAGCTCCGGGTTGTCAATGCAGGTGCGAGGAGTCGCTTGGCTTGGATGGCCTACGCCGCGCGTCGTAGACGATACACGGGGACGGTGCTCCCAACGTCAAGGGACGCTGTCGAGCAGGGTGGAAGAGTCCTCCACACACGGTGAGTGGAAGGCACTCCCGTGCGTGTGAGACATTTCGCCGTGCAGCGACAAGGTCACGGCGCGAGTGCCGGTGATGCGTACCTGAGCGAACCAACTCCGCGCGCATGGGTGTTTTTGTTCGATGGCGATGAGGGGTGCACCTGCTCAGCGGCATGAACGAGCAACGGGGGGCGGACGGAGGCGTCCCAGTTGCAACGACGGCGTGTGGCGCGGAACGGCGCGGACTCAGCAAGCGCCCCACGTTCCGTGGCGATGGGCACCTGCTGCCCATGCATCGTGCTGCGGTGGGCGCGTGCTTGCAAACAGGGAAGGCGGCCTCGAGGAGGGCGGCGGCGCAGCGCGAGCTTAGCCGAGTCCAAGATTGCGGGACGCGGGCGACCTTCGAGGAAGGTGGCGGTAGACGAACTCGCAGAGTGGCAAGCTGGAGATCTCGAGGCGGGGCAAACGGGGTATCGCGGGCGTACAGTGCGCAACGAATGAACAGCGGGAGCGGTTCACGCTACAGCGTACTGTACGTGTTTCCTCGACGGGAGCGCGGAACGGTGGACGAGGCGAGTGGTGGCCTGCCCGTCCTTCTGGGCGGTTGCGTGGTCGGCCACGAGGCGAACGGCGTGCCTCGTACCGTGCGTTCCTGTTCGCGCGAGAGTGACGCTGGACGAGCAATAAAACCTGCGCCGTCGGGGGCAGGGGATGCCCCCCGGACTTTGCTCACGTCGAGGGCGGGCGAGCGAGGGCACGGCGTCCTTGCGCCGTTGACGCGTCGCGCAAGCGGGATCAGCAGTTGTGCGCGGCGTTGATGGCACACACCAAGTCGTAGGAAGTGGTGGCAAGAAGGAAGGGCGGAGATCTTGCACGTGCAAGATCTCTGGGCTCTGGGGCTGTGCGGACGAGACGCCGGCCCGGACGAGGCGAGAACGGAAGCCCGTGCGAGGAAAGCTGGCGTCGCGGCAGGCCTAGCCGGGACTCGGAGTGACGCACCGCCGCCCCGCCCCTATCCTTTCCGCGCGTCCACAACTAGGCATCACGGGGCAAGGGAGTGTCGCGACGAGCGATGCCGTCGCGCGGACGACTCGGGTACGGCGGACGGAAGACAAGGCCACCGTTGCGCTGAGCTAGGGAGCTAGAGCGCTGGAACGAGCGCAGCGTCCAGAGTTTGGCTGGAACGGGGGCGCGGGCGGCTGGTGCAGCAGTTGCGAGTTGGAATACTCGCGCCGTCGAGGGCACGAGATGCCCCCCCGGACTTGACTCGCGTTGAAGGCGGTAACACTGGGTTACGTCGTGGCGCGTAAGCAGTGGCGTAGGCAGCCGGGGAATGAACGGCGGCGAGTGCGGGACGAGGGTGCTAGACCCGTGGCGAGACGCGTGCGCCCGTGCACCCGAGACGAACCCAGAGCCCAGCCGGAAAGGGCCTAGCTGGGGGCGCAAGCGGCCGGTTGCGGGCGTGGTCTCCACAGGTCGGGTGAAGGACGGCGACGCGCTGTCGGTTGGACGCTGGTGGGACGTCGAGGCCAGGGTGGCATTGATACCTTCAGTGTCGAGTCAGGTGCGAGACGTCGACATGCTGTGGACACTGAGGTCGGCGGCGGTTGGAGCAGCACGCGAGAATAGCGAGGACGAGTCAGATGCCGTTGCCACGTCGTCGTCCGCGACGAGCGTGAGATCTCCACCTCGCCGGAAGGGAACCGTTGCGAGGAAACCCATGGTCTCCTGGGCCGTGCGTCGTGTCAACGGTTCCGGAGGCGCGGGGCGGCAGTGGAGGGCGTTGAGTCCAGGGGTCATCAGTAGCGACCATGGGTCGGGTGCTGGACGTCAACGTGCCGTCGATTGGGCGCTGGTGGGACTTCGAGCGTAGTGCTGACGCTTCGTGCGTCGCATCGAGTCGGAGCGGCGAGCCGGGCGCGAGCGGCAGCGCAAGCGAGTAGAGTTGAGCACCGGCGCTAGTGCCATGGCAAGTACGCGTGTACGCGAGAGGCGAGGGTGGGGCGCCCGACAACGCGTGTGGGGACCACCGACATCGCGAGGCGCTTCGGGGTCGCAGTGAGCGGGAGACGGGTCAGCGCGCACCGGCAGCGCGGGGCGTTCGTGGACGCAGGCGGCGGGGCGGCGGCGCTTTGGTGTCGCGGAGCTTGCAATGGGGAGCGCGCCGGCGGGGTCTCGCGCCGCTATAGGCGCAGGAGGCGATGGCGCGGCGCCGGTGTGCGCAGGGAATGGAGTGCTCACCGCAGGGCACCGTTCCAACACTCTCCTCCGTCCCGTTACTCCATCTTCGCACTAAACGTTATTCACACAAGGGGGCGTCGTCGACCCCGTTAGATGGAATAAATGAATGAATGAATAAGTATATGGTGTGTGAATGGCGGCCTGCGGCCGCTATAAGGGGAGAGAAGGAATGGGAGCAGGGATGATAAAGAGATGAGGGTTTGCGGGGGAGGGGGCCGCTCCGCGGCCGGCTCGCTTGAACGTCTACTCACCGTGAGAGGTGGGGGACGAGCAAGGCGGGATGAAATCGGCGGACGGCCTACACAAGGATGAGACGGCCCCGATGGATGAGGCGACCCGAAACAACCCGCACGGAGCAAAGCTCTAAGAGCGAATAGCTCGCGTGAGGGACGGCGACTCAGAGGGCCCGAAGAACCCCAAGGAGCTGTGCTCCGTGTCATGAAAGTAAATGCAATGAATTATGCTAAAGAAATACATGCTAGTTGTCACAAACGTCGAAACTGAGGTGAGCGTCAGGGGAGTGTCCGTGTGCGGATGCGAAAGTTTGAATGCGAGATTTCCATGCGACCGTGATGTCGCGAGGGTGCAAGAGTGGCTGTCGGCCTGCGCGTGGTCAATAAGTATGCAATGTGTGGATGCGTCCATGTAACGCACGGGAGCACGGGAATATGGGCAGGATTGACGAGATACATGTTAGGCGGGCGGACGCGTACGCCCGACGGTTGAACATCGGGTATGGAGACGTATTCGCGTTGAGCGAGCGAGAAGATGCTGAGGTTCATGAGATGAATGTCGCAACGCGCGCCGTAGGGGATCTCACCGATTCTTGGACTGGTCAAGCTTTATGTTCGTATCAATAGGGTGTTTCACGACGAGTTTTTTGACCGTTTTTTTACGTTTTTCAATACCTTTTTCATGTCTTTTTTCAATAAAAAAACACTCAAAAAACGCGGAAAAAACGCGAAAAAACGCGTGAAAAAAGGTTCGTCGTGAAACCCCTCATCAGGAAACAGTCATCAGTCACAATTGCATCATAGTGATGGTGAACACACCATGTCCCATCCTCTCTGCCCGCCGCTACCCGGCATGCCCTACGTATCCCTCCGCCAGAAGCTTCTGCGTGGCGCTTATAAGTATGTAGCAAAGTTACAGAAATGGCGCAAACAAGAGAGTGCAGGAGGCTGACCAGGCAGAGGAGGAAGCCATCTTTGCTGGCTTGTGTATCGACGATGCACGCTACGAGGATCAGCTCAACAGCGACAATTCTGACAGCAACTCTGTCTCTTTGGTTTCATCTGTGTCTTCACGGAGCTGGGCAGAGGGACCCGAGCCGAAGGATTAGTCAGAACCCCCTGAGCAAAAGGGAAAAAAGAGTCGAAAAACAAACTCGAAAAAAGGGCCAGTGTGACATAAAAGGGGTAGGGGCCTTTTATGCATGGGGTCAAAAAACGGTTGTATTTTTTCCAAATCCTTTTTTGATGGGACCGAAAAAACGTTCCGAAAAATGTTCGAAAAAACAATCAAAAAACTCGTCGTGAAACACCCTAATGCAAGGCGATGTCTTTGATGGGACTTCTATGTATGAGAGCGACGCGAGCGAAAGATCCTGCGTGTGGGAATAGTTGCGGCTGCAGGTGTCATGCCTGAGATTTACCAGTCGCCTGGGACGAATAGCTCGGCGAGGTCCGGCGGCAGCGGGAAGAGTCGCCTGAGGCGGTTGTGGATGCGAAGGGAGGAAGATGTGAGGCCACGAGAAGGGCGATCGGCGGGATTAAGATGCGATTCAACGTAGATCAGCTTTTTAACGATCATATGATCGCTCCCCAGCACTTGCGTGCGTCACGCGCAAAGATTGAGGTGGACGTTGGGGCTCCTCGACTTCGACAGGGCTCCGATGGCCGCCTTGTGATCGGAATGAATGAGTAGGTGGATGTCTCGGTACCGGAGTTGGATGAGGAAGAGGAATAAGATCTCGATCGCGATAGCTTCGAGCCAGCAAATGTCTCGACCCGGCTCTTTCCAACCTTGTGCGAGCCTCAGGGAGTACCATTTCGAACCGATGACGATCCCTATGCCCCAGGAAGTTGAAGCGTCGACGTAAATGTGATGGTCGCGCAGGGGACCTATTGGGTAGAGTTGGCGAAAAGATGTCGTGTCCCGTAGTCGCTTTATCCACCAACGCAATGTCTTCACGGCGGAGCCGGATAACTTCCGGCGGATAAATGTGTTGCCCCTATAGTAGGTCATGAGGTTCGAGAAGACAGGAAGGCGCGAGCTGCCGTCTTGGAAAATGAAGACGACATGGCATAAGGTGCCATGAAGCTCCTGCAAGTCGTCGAGGGTGAGCCTTGTTTGTACTCGTGATCCTCAAGGTAAGCCGTCCACCTGACCTGCCCCTAGATACCAACCCATCAGACGGCATGTCACCATCATGACAGGCCATCCGATCGGTAGGGAAAACAGCCTGTTGTCTTACCCGCCAGAAGGACCCTCCACTAGCTCTCCTCAAAAGACTTAAAAATTCCAGGTCAGTGCCGGGAGTTGGCCCTCGGACATCGCCGAGCGCATCAGCCGCATCAGTCCCCGGGTGTTACCGGTTCCTGCATCTATGACTGACAATATGCCATCAAACTGCCCATCACCGCCGCCCGCTAGTCATTGAGCGCACCCGCTCACTCCCCTCGGACATGGCTGAGCGCATCAGCGCCATCAGTCCCGAGGTGTTACCGGTTCCCGCTTGTATGACTGGTATTCAACACGCTATTCAACACGCCATCAAACCACCCATCACCGCCCCCTCGTGCGCTGCCACACCCGCTCGCTCAAGAGATGGAGCACATGTAACAAAGACTCATTCAAATTAATGAAAAAAAAACATATATTTTGTGCTTGGGGATACCAAGTGTACAGAATAACTATGTGGCAGTGGGAGCGACAACAGCATTGGCGGGGATGGCGGCAGCATTGGTTGAGACAGTGGTACCATTAGTGAGGACAGCAGCGGCGGCGCTGCCCAAGCCGGCATCGGTATAGGGCTCAGGGTCGGTTTCATCGTCCGACATGATGATTGGGCGGCTCTTGACACGCGCCGCTTGCTCAGCGCGCATCTTGGCGATGACACCACGGGTGACAGCGTCATCACGGCGCAAGGGCGCAGCCGCCTTCTTGGCAGTGGGGGTCTTCTTGGCTGCTGCGGCAGGCTTTTTCTTCGCGGCACCTGCTTTCTTAGCGGGTGCGGTGCGAGGTGGTGGCTGCACCTCTGTTAGAGGGGCCCGCTTGGAGCGCTTCGCAGGAGGGGGTGCGGTGTCATTGTCGTCACTGTCCTCGCCGTCGTCGTTCTCGTTGTTGCCTGAGTAGTATGAGCGGTGTCCCGAGCATGAAACTGTGCATGTCACATACCTCCGGTGCCCGTTCCCATTGGTTCTTCCTCGCCTATGCTGCCCTCCGCGGCCTTGCGTTTCTTTCCAAAGTCGGAACGGCGTTCGCGCTGCTTGCGCAAGCGGCGGCCAGCGGCAACATTGTCCTTGTACTTCTTCTCGCGGTCGATGCGCTCCTGAGCCGTCAGCTTGATGAACGTGCAGGTGTCTGCCTTCAACGCGGCAAGAAGCTCTTGAAGTGGTGCAAGCGCCGTGCTAAGCTCACTCGGGTTCTTGAATTGGGGCATCGTCCATCCTACCATCTTGATGCCGTGCGCGAGGACAATGTCCTCCTCGTAATTGACATACTGCATCTCGACGTTGTCGCGTCCAGTGATCGTGTCTATCGACAGTCAGCCCAATATGAGTGCAGTGTCAAATGTCGGATACGCACGTAACTTGCGCCTCACTTCATCGCGGATCTCGCGCTTGATGTAATCTGCCTTCTGCTTTGAGGTACGCAAAAGATCTAGTCGTGGGTGTCAGTATTTGGAAAATGAAAATGAGTATGTTACATACTCATGACGTTGCATCCCGCGATCGCAAAGGCCTCGAGTTTGCTCCCCACCTCCTCCGTATTCCAAGTCTTCCTCACTGCAATCCGCATGTAGTCCTCTAGCTCGGGCGACGTGAAGTACCACTGAGGTTTGATGTGGAAATCAGTGTTGTTCCGTACGATGCAAAAGAAACCCTCTGCGCCGACACGACTATTAAGGCCAACGAGCTAAGGCATGATTCAGTCGCAGAACTGCCCGTACAAAGCCAGGTACTCACAAGCATCTGCATATTCCGTACAATATTGGACAAGTCTTGAATACGCCCGCGAGGTGTGTCACGGCGGACCTTGACTACACGATCTCGGACAATTGTGTGGCCATCTTTCAGAACCTTCTTTTCCTCCTCGGTAAGGCTGCGGTATTCGTCGATGTATCGCTCATGAAACTGTTCCGGTGTGAGTTCTTCTCCAGCTGATCAAAAAAACAAATCAGCATCGAAAATGCAAACGAGAACATGCTTACCCTCGCGGCTCTCTGCAGCCTTCACGGTTTTCCACGCGTTGTAGGGGTTGACCTCATCTTGGTGGTTTATCATATGCACACCGCCCTGGAATAGCACATCGAGGAAATAGCGCTGGGTGCGTTTGAAGCGCGTGGCGAGCTCGTCAGCCTTGGCAAAGGTCTCGCTAACCCACTCCAACACGGCCTGGTCCTGTTGGTCGCGTCGTTCTTCTCGTTCCTCACGTTTTCTGGTTCGCTCCTCTGTCGATAGAGGTACACGGGGTTTGGGGGCTGTATTACGAACATGCTGGTGACTGGCAGCAGCGATGGTAGTGTAGGAAGTGGGCATTATCCGCTGTACGACTCGCCAGATGGAATAAAAAGAGAGAAAAAACAAGACATCTTCACATGCTTTAAGTATTCTGTTTAGATTCCCACGGCAAACGCCAGCGCATGCAAAAAAAGCGAGAATAAATTGCACGCGAGGACAAGAGAAATGTACGTTATGAATTCCGCCAAGGGGTAGGCAAGTTTACAGATTGCTCGCGTTGTTCCCCATTGCGAGGAGAAGTGTCGGCCGCAGGTCGGGTGGCATCTGTATACGGCTAACCTCCTCGTGATACCGGACCGCAGGCAGCACACGAACAATGGTGGCAATGTGGCTCCGGAGGGACTCCAGCCGGCAGTCACGAAGGAAGGCAGCCGTCTCCTTACCGATGTCTTCAGGCATCAGAGTGCTGCTGTGACGAGAAGGGGACGGGGATGTTATCGACGATGTCGTGCGTGTACGCACGGACGGAGCGCCATGCGAGGTACGAGACGGCGTGGATGGTGCCTGTACTCGGGACGGAGTCGGGGTCGTTACTGGTGTTGCACGGGCTGAGAGGAATTTATGAGTACCTCAAGGATCATTAACGAGTAAAACTTACCATTACGGTGCTGCAAACCCTCGATCTGGCAGTATAGCGCCGCCATCTGCTCGGCCTGTGTCTCGAGCTGAGCCTCGAGCTGCTCACGGGCACTGTGTTCTTCTGCGAGCTGCAGTTCGAGCTCATAGACGCGACCCTGCATATCAGTGAACTCCATTGATGCCTCACCCACATCATCCGCGAAGAACTCTCCAAACTCGTCGTCATCGTAGGGTGGTGCGGCCCCATGCGGAGGCGGAGCTGGCGAAAGAGGCGCTGTAGCCGGCTGTACCGTAGCCAATGAACCCATTGGGCGGCCGCAAAACAAGTACTCGGTCCCGGTGGGGATGGGGATGAGTCGTGTCGGGTGGAATGGTGTATGGCGGCGACCGGTCTGGGTGAACACCCATCCATGGTTCCGGCCAGCCTCCATGAAACGGTCCACCGTGCGGGTGCTGATGTGCTCAATGAAGAGCTGCACGATGTGTGCGAGAGCAGCATGGGTGTCTGCCTCATCCCCCACAAACTGAGGCGGAAGGTACCCGTAGGCCTTCAGGTACTCGGGCTGAACTGGCATGCCCGGCGGTGTGGCCCCATCAGCGTGGAGGAGGAGGGTGGTTCCACCGAACGCACGGTCCCATATAGTGACCTAAAAAAAAAACAAAAGTCGTTTATTTAGCGCATCAGATGAGAAGAAAAACAAAAATAGGACGCACGAGATCCCAAATAACTCTCTTGAACTTTTTTCAAACTCTCGGCGCATTTCTCCGCCCCCGTTTTTTGCGAGGGGAAGTGAATCGCGCAGAGCCACCAATTCGGGGAAGAAGGTATCGTTGCGGTCGAGTTTGTGCTTATCGTCTGTACTAGCACCCGTCGCTAGCCACGCAAGGTCAGCGGCCTCGAAATTGCGCTGGTACCGCATGAAAATTCCCAGCTCTAACGGAAGAACTCCAAGTTTGCGCCGAAGGTCGTAGGCGCCAAGCGGAGACAGAAACAGTCGGTCCCACTCTTGAGGAATAGGGCCAGGGGGTTGTCCATCCCTGCCATGGGGTATGGGTATACTGATCCCAGCGACGCCCCAGTCGAAACGTGGGCGAGAAAAACAAGACATGGTGGTGGGAGAACCAGATTGTTCCACATCGGGCAAGATCTCCAAGATTGATCACGATCAATTCGGCACTTAGCCCCTAGCTCAAACGAAATCCATGCGCTGGTGCTCTCGCAAAGTGTCCCATAGCCTGGAAACCTCCCATGACTGGATATTTCACCTCTTCGAACAGTCTGTGAAGGTTTGGTACCTAAATCGAATTTACTCACCGAGTATTCATCGAGGTAAGGTTATTTTGAGTTTGAATGTCCAGTCGTTCACTCAACATTTCTGGAGTGTTGTGTGTGGCTCCGTTCAGAATTGAGGCTGTATTGGACGTCATTTGGAATGTTTCAGAACAGTTAACGACTGCAGTGAAGCTGAACTGCTGTTCAGTATCTAAACATATATGTACTTATTCTAGCGTGATTTTCAACCGCACAGAGCCGTGAGTTAGGATTTGAGACCGTCTAGACCAATGTAACAACATATCCCAAAATGAGCAGTCATTAAATTTCAACTTTTTTTAAATGTATTTGGGGTTTTTCCGGCGGTCTACTAAGTACTACTCCAGTCTTCCGGGTTTGAGAAGGTAGAGAACACATCCTAGACTAGGATTATATCGTTTGAATTGGGGTCATTGGGGAAAATGAGCTCTTATGCTCGAGAGAGATCAAAAATCTGTTCAAGTTGAAGCAAGTTCTCGTATTTAAAGTGCGTTCAAGTGTTGTGCTTCATGGTTCAAGACATAAATCTCAGCATCATCTTTATCTAACGCTGTAATTTTATCAAATATTGTTCCTACTGACTAGGTCTACCCCATGAGCATTTTTACGCATTTTTTGGGGTCTCCTGCGGTTTGGTATAAACGGAGTTCAGGTTGAGAGACTGAATTTGGCAGGAGTTGGAATTGAATGCTTCACACGAAAATGCACACTTACCTGTTTTTGCTATAACTCAGATATAGGATATACACCGAAGCTAATGTTCGATTGATACTGTCTATCAGCCAACTCAACATGAGCGGCGCTCTCAGCATTCAAGTTTCGTTCAGCTCGGAAACTTCCGACAACGGACCGCACAGCCCGCACCAATGGAATTAAGGCGCTAATTTGAGCGCTTGTTCTCAAATCTTAGCCGCCTACACCGAAAACGTATCGCCAGTTATTTATTCGTCAGTATCAAGTGTATTTAACCTCTCCATCAATGAAACAACCAAATCTTTGGCGCCCGAGATCCCTGCAGCCCACCCATCCTCATCATCTGATTCCTGTGTCGACACTACGATGCGAGGCCGAGCTTGTGGAGGTTCCTCGACCTCGAAGACCTGCTGCATGATACCAAGCTCTTGAGCAGCCCAGTTGGGTAAGGGCTCTGTCTCGTTAAGTATAGGATCCCGCCCAGTTCGCAGCCCAGGAAAGATCGACCCCGAGAACCCACGTAGTCGACTCGTTTTGCGGAGGTGGGGCAGCAATGGATGCGTGAATGCGGTCCCGGTGAGTCCAGCGCTGAGAGAGTTCATGTGCGAGATGGGGATTCACGGCGATATGGGTGCGGATGGCATGTATGAAGTCGACGTGGTCATCAGCCATGAACGTGATGAGGCGACGCATCTCCACGTTGAGCCGTAAGACTTCTTCTTTCGCACGCTTGATGCCGAAGTAAAGAACCATAGCTTCGCGGTTAACCGGGTTAGCCCACGCAACACTACGAATGTCAGTGCGGGTATCCCGGAGGAGATCGAACTCGGCGAGTGACACAGTGTCGATCACTGAAAGCCAGGTGAGGCGTTCACGGGGAGGGTTGAGTTGAGCGGCGGCGGCATTGTACTGATCAAGAGCAGTGCGGATAGCATCAGCTCTAGTACGCAAGGCCTTACTCAGCTTCTCGCGCATTTTGTAACCTTTCTTGGCATTCAGTCGGCTTCTGGAAGAGTTGGGAATCACGCACTGATATTGCTCATCCCAAGCTTCGTGAGCTCAAAGAGCCGCTTGACAACGAGCAACTCAAGTCGATCGAGCGCGCGTTGATACTTGCGCTCACCCAACATGACGAGGGCATCCTTGTACTGTCGAGAATCTGGGGTCCACCGATCCTCGATGGCATGTTCTTCTTCAAATAGTACCACAGCTTCCTCGACTCCAAGGACGCGATTGTGAGTGGTTTGATACCGGCGCCGACACAATGCGATCTCCGCCCTCTGCCAGCCGAGGTTCACAATGTAGTGGTCAAGCTGGTTGTATGTCTTCTTCGCGGCAGCAGATTCTTGGCTGAAGATCGTCAGTATCGTGATGTAATGAGAATTTATTGACGCACACGGCATCTTGTAGCTTCTGCAAGAGGTCCATATAGTCACTAGTCACCGATACTTGCTCGGGTTCCTTCTTCCGGCTCTCAAAGTACGCACGTTCCGCCAAGAGGAAATCTTCATAGTCTTGAGCGCTGGTTTTGGTACGATTTTCGAGGACACTGAGTTGCTGTGCATTTGTATCTAGCTTCTCGAGGGCATGGCGATAATTTTGGAATATGAAGCGGCCTGTTTCTTTCTTGTCAGTTCGTTGACAAAGATTTAATTTAAAAAGCACATACCGGAGCTCGCATGTTTGTCGAGGTCGTGGAAATTGAAGTGCTCCTCGATCTGCTGGTGGCGATGAAATGGGGATGCGAGCCGAGTGACAGCCGCCAAATTATTGGATAGCGCAAAAGTGCGCTCACACTCCTCAAAGTCCTCGGTTCCCATCCCTTCAACATAGAGCGGATGCCAGCCAAGCTGGCACTCTCGATTGTGAGCATGCCCGTGGAAAGATGGCACGACTCCGCGCATTCGGAGAGCGGTGACGCGGGCACCCAGAGAGCTGCGGCGTAGTGTTCCGAAGAACGCGCACATAATATTGTAGCCGAGCCCAATATCAGCGCCGTAAGTGTCAAGGAGTCGGCGGACTATGGTGAGCGGGTACTTCATGCTACACGTCGGGTAAGTGGGAATCTACTCCAAAAGAATGGGGACTTACAGCTCGCCGCTCCGAATCATATCGCACATGGCAAGGACATGGCCATGACAACACACCGACAGAAAAATCCCTGACACTGCAAAGAATGCGAACATTTTCTTTCTTGCTTCGGGTGCAGCAGCGCGCCAACGCTCCACGCATGTATTGATGCATTCTTCGAGTTCCGCGACCTCGCGGGCTCCAGCTCATTGATGTTGAGCCAGGCAATGTCATCATCTTCATCATCCGAAGCGGTGTTCTCTGTCATGGGAGGAAGCGACGGGGAAACCCCCACGGCAGTCGTGGGAGTAGCGGAGGTGGTCGGGATGGTGGTTGTGGGAGGAGCCAATGGGGCAGAGGTTGCAGCAGTACCAGGCGTGACCGTAGTTTTTTTTCTCCTCTGGAACTCACTGGTGAGTGCTAAGATAGTGTTGAAAATGTTTATGTTGCATACCTTAGCCTGCGCTATCGCAACTTCGTCCTTGTAAACATCCACTTGTTCGGGTGTGATCCAGCGCGGAGATGTTGATTGGCGGTTGTCGGGGCGGAGTCCGGGACGAAATGGAGTATCAACGAGCTTAAGGGAATTATTCCCGTCCATTGTGCCAAGGAACTTATATTTGAGATGGGGTTCGCCGTCCGTCTTGTAAAAGCACGGGGGGCAGACATTCTGTGAATGCCAGTCCCCAGTTCGGCCCATGGCAGCGTCGACGCGCGCATCAACTTCACGCATGATGGCCAGATACGCATCGTAAGCAGAGCTGAGCTGCTCACTCAGGTAAGATCGGCGTGGGACCTGATTAGGTCTTAGCGCAGCTATTGCAGGGAAAGAAGAAAGCCTACCAGGTGCAGATGCTGCAGAGTCCTTGCGAGTGCCTCCATACTATATCGGGGGCAGACCCGATGCTGCTGGCGATAAACCTCGAATAAGTGGAGGGGGAACGCGAGCACGGGCTGCTCAGGTGATGCGCCAATATAGCCGTGCTTGATCAAGGCCGCGTTTGCGCGCGAAGTCCCTGGGGGATGGGAAAATGTCTTGAGGCCCTTTTCTAAACCACAGTAATAAATTAATGAAGATGTCGATTAACGAAAAAAAAAAGACTTACCTGACAATGATATGATCTCCAGTACCCAGCTCGTGTTCTTGTCAACGGGTGCTGGACCTTTGTAGCGGTATTCGAGGTACGCATCGACAAGCAAAGGCAGTTGCACTGCCCATGCATCAATCTGTGTCTGGAGACGCGAGTTACGCACGCGAGGGTCCTCACGACTATTTTCGATGCATGAGCACAAGATAGTAGGGTGAAATATGAATGCTACATACCCGGGCCTGAGGCCATCCAACATTTGTTGGAAAATAGCTTCGCCCCCGGCCCTACTCTGAAGAAAAGTCTCCTCGGCGATGTGGGAGGAGGCGCGGTCTGTTGGTGAGTCCCATGTATCATTGTCCATGTCGTTATCCTCGAGGTTGATGTAGTCGCTAGGATGGAGTGCAACATCTTCCATGTCGACATCCTCCTGACGCTGGAGCGCAGTAAGAGCTGGAGGTTCGTCAGTAAGTAGATAGGGATTCAAGCAGGAAGAATACCTTGAAATTGGCGATTAATTTTGCGCTGGCTCGCAGCTTGCTGTGTGCTTGTCTTGTTCAGAAGGACTGTGCGATTCTTGTGCGGTCCACGGCCATAGCGAACCTTCGACCCATTGGAAAGTCCTTTGGCCATAGAAAGAGGGTACAGCAGCGACTTCGAGGGGCACGATGATTTACCCGATGCCTTGAATACCCGGTGTCATCCATCGGTCTCATCTTGGCACGCATTGCGCGTATCGTTCCCGCTTAATCACCGGGTCTAGAGCAATGATTTTGATGCGCACTGGCGGGCAGACAGTGTGTAATGCGGGTGGGTGAGTCTCAAAGGGCGAGTTACATCCAGAGGTTAGTAAGAGCACATCAAAATGGCGGAATGAGCCTGAGAACACATGGCTAGCAGCACCGATGGTTGGTGGGAGGGAGAGAGCGGGCAGAGCAGGTAGGCGTAGTCGCAGTGGGCAGAGTGTATGTCACAGCAATGTTGGCTCACTCAAGTCACGGCCGGTAACACCTCAGGACTGATGGCGCTGATGCGCTCAGCCATGTCCGAGGGGAGTGAGCGGGTGCGCTCAATGACTAGCGGGCGGCGGGTGATGGGCAGTTTGATGGCATATTGTCAGTCATAGATGCAGGAACCGGTAACACCCGGGGACTGATGCGGCTGATGCGCTCGGCGATGTCCGAGGGCCGACTCCCGGCACTGACCTGGAATTTTTAAGTCTTTTGAGGAGAGCTAGTGGAGGGTCCTTCTGGCGGGTAAGACAACAGGCTGTTTTCCCTACCGATCGGATGGCCTGTCATGATGGTGACATGCCGTCTGATGGGTTGGTATCTAGGGGCAGGTCAGGTGAGCCGTCATGCGCGCTTCGTACGTGAGACGTTTGGGCTCCGTCAGCGCAACTTGTCGGCGTTCCAAATCCCAGAGGAAGCCCAGGAAGACCATCAGGGCTGAGAATATTTTGCCGCTCTTGGTAGGATGCCAAGGGACGTTGAGCGCAATAATAAGGGCGAGCAATGAGTCGCGGTCGAAGCGGTATCGGTGGGCGCCTTCGTGGAACGGGCCGTCGGCGTTGGGGAACCTGAGTGAGGAGAGGTCGTCCTCGTATCCTTTGATATCTGCGTCGTCCGCCGTCTCCGCGTTCCAAATATCGACGACCGCGTGACATATCTGTCCCGCGTTGCTGCTTGCCGGTCGAGCGCCAAATGGGTAGCAGTGGTCGAGCAAGAATTTTCCGTCAAATTGGACGACCAAGAAGGGTTTGTGATTGGGTAAGACGGGGCATGTCCGATGAAATGCCTTGATGTCGAATGCGCACGCTTGCGTCCCCGGTGGGGCATGCGAGATCTGTCTCGGATGTAAGGATGCTGATGCCATGAAGCCACAACAAATGCCACAACGATGCCACAACGATGCCGGGACGAATGCCACGATGAGGAATGCCACGACTATGCCACAACGATATGCCACGACGAATGCCACGACGAATGCCACGACGAATGCCACGACTATGCCACAACAGTATGCCACAACGAATGCCACGACGAATGCCACGACTATGCCACAACAGTATGCCACAACGAATGCCACGACGAATGCCACGACGAGGAATGCCACGACTATGCCACAACGGTATGCCACAACGAATGCCACAACGAATGCCACGACCCTGCTGAGTCCAGTATGCCTCGGGACCGCGAAAGGGAAGGGATGTGTAGTGAATAAAATGTGAGGTACTCACCGAGTTCGCCACGTCTACGGGAAAATCGAATTTCGTTGGAAAATCCTTGTCGATGAAAGAATTCACCGCCGGCATGCCCGTCGCTGTATCGCCTTTCGATAAGTGCCGACAGACGCGTTTCTTCGGCGCCTCGTTGGGACCTTGATCTTGGGTTACGACGATCATAGGGGAGCAGTAAAAGTGTCCGCGGCATATCTCCTCCATCTCCTGGAAAGTGAAGGGGCCTGACATGCGATTCTTGGCTAATTCTTCTTCCAAGTATGCGATAACGACGTCCCTGTTCTTGTCCCACCGATGAATCGTTGCGGATAACAATAGTTTGTGTGAGGACGGGCATTCGTCCAAGCGGGAAACTGTTCGTGAGGTTTTCGATGAGTCTGGGGTAGTCCTTCAATAAGTTATGCTTTATTAGCAAGCGTCGGAACTCGGTGATGTTATAAGGATGAATGATACGGTTGAAAAGCTCGTCGTGCGTTGCGTTGGAAGTGTCGGGCGGGAGGTGACGATGTATAAATGGCGAGAGGTCGGGATAATTCAGTTTTTGACCGCCTAGTATTTGTGCTCCAAGAAAATCGTGTGCGCCGCTTGCGCTAAGCGACGATGGCCCCGCCGGATACGCGGGCGCATCTGGAATCGAGGGAGAGGGCGGGGTGATCACCGCCGCAAAGGCTGCAGACGTGGAGGCGCTCCGCTGCGTGGTTTGATCCGTCGCAAGGGCGCCCATTGACGTTGTACCCGATGCAGATGAGCTTGCCGCCGCGGGCCGTCTTGAGGTCGCGTCCTTCGTAGGTGGAAAAGCACGGCTTTCGGTCGCGAAAATCGGTTTGCGTCGATGGGTGGTCCCTGATGGTGTGTGGTCCACCGCAAACGAGGCATGTGTGGGGGGCGGCGCTCGTGGGACGGTTCCTCGTTGTGCTTCCGAAAGTCGTCCCGAGATCTCCAGCCGTTGTCTGAATCACGATGACGGGCGTGATTGCCGTCGCGGTCGAAATCACATCTGTTGTCGCGTCTGTAATCGCGGTCATCCTCGCGCAGTGCATGGCGGTTGTATCTAGGAGGCGCTGCAAGACCCAGGTCAGCCATTTTGAGCGTTGGTATTATGTGAGTACCGGCCGCCAAGGCCTTGGCAGCTTTCCATGCCCTGACGACGCCGCCGACTTCTGATATCCAGTGCGCGGTATCGAAGGCGGTATTGTTGAGGATTGCGTTCCGCAACTCCTTCTCAACCGGGTACCAGATGGCGAAGTCCTTCTCGAAGTCCTTCAGTGCTCGGAAGAAGTCGTAATGTTTCTTCATTTCGAGGGTGTATGAGAATGGGTTCTCATCGCTTGTCGGCGCGCAGAGCTCCTTCAGGGCATCGAGGAAATTCCCGAATGATTCCACCCATCCCAGCACTGAAACACCATCGCAAGTGTCATCGGATCCCCAAATCTTCTCCATTGCTGTGCAATCCAGCAAGCTCTTGTCGTCGCCGGAGGCGATGGACGTGTTCTTCTTGGTTGGGAGTTTACCGGGGTGCTCAGTCGCGAAACGTAAACGGTCGTCTGAGAACCAGAAAATCGAAGGGTGCATCTTGTACTTCAGCGCCGCTAGGAAAAGGGGGGGGATGGATACTGGGGGGGCGAGTTAGCGCATTGATATGGGTGACGTTGGACATGATCATCGTCCCCGCGAGCTTCGAGGGCTTATCTTTGGCCTGTTTCTCCGCCTCTTTTTTCGCCTCTTCAGCCTTCGTTTTAGTCCTGCGCGCGTCGAGGATGAAGGCGTATAAGGTCGGCGGGATGGGCGCTAGTACGTGCGTGCAGAGCTCAGGGTCGTCCACCATCTTCTGCATCTCGTCCTCCTCGTAACGGTAGTAAGCGCGAAGTTTTGCGCCGACGTCCTTCACGGTCGTACTGAAGCCCTGTTTCAGGCTCAGTTCGTAGGCTCTGGTGGTGCTGATGCTGGCGTGGTTGTGCATCTCCACGTCGTAATTGTACTGGTTTCTCTCCTGGAGCATCATGTCGTTGGGGATGTCCATGTCCATCGGTATCTTTCTCCATGCCACAAAGTCGAAATTGTCGCCGAGGGGTAGATCCAGGCCGCAGACGGACTTAAGTGGCGCCATTGGACTCGAAAAAGAGGTGTTTGAGGGAGAGGATTGAGCGAGAACGCGTGAGATGAAGGAGGACGCGAATGGAGCGCGTCAAGATGAAATGATCACGTGTGTGTATACATGCTATCTAATCTCGCTCCTCGCTGCCCTTGTCTTCCACTCAGGGAGACTCGTGCCTCGCCTCTCCTGAGCTCGCACCAAGACTGTGTCGCAACACGTGACACCGGTGATGTCCGGTGTCAGCCTTTCGCGCGCGAACGTAAGTCCATTCCCCGCCTCTATCAATGTTTGGGACGCGTTTCCTTCAGGTTTCGACCCCCTATGTGATCCGTCCATACACTGACTTCCCATGCTATCGCCCTACCCAACCCAAGGTGCCGCATTCATGCCGAATGGCTGCCCATGTAATGTTGCCTTCCAGTGCGCTGCTACTGACCTGTGGGGTACATTTTTCAGAACCTGGATTGTATACATACTAGCTGACATATATGTACCACCCTACCACCTGCCATTCAAATATCTCAGCCACCACTTCATCTGTAAAGGGCAATTTTCCTGCTGTGTCTCCAAACAACAATCATTGAAAGTTATATCATGACTTAGTATATTTATGTGCAGGTGGGACCTGAAAAACACTGTTGAGGCGAGGAATGGACACTTCAAGTGACTTGTGTTTGCGCGCGAAAGGCTGACACTGGACATCACCGGTGTCACGTGTTGCGACACAGTCAAGTCTTGGGTGAATAACATTTAGTCATCTTCGCCCTCTTCATCTCCGATCCTACCCCCAGTGTCGTCCATTACACGTCTGCGGGTGCCGGGTTTCCAGTATCCCAGCCAGAGACGAATGTGGGAAGGGAGAACGCCCCAAGCACGGCGATGGACACCGTACTTGGGACATGGTGATGGTGGAAGGAAGAGGTCCCGAGCGCCACGTGCGCTCGGCGCCGCTTGGCGAGCGGGTTGATGCAACCTCCTGCGCTAGGCCATGCTGATGCGCTCGACGCGCTCCTTGGGGAGAGCGTGTGCCGGTAAGGCGTCAAGTGCTGCTGCCAAGCAGGGAGTCGGGCGCGCGCAAAGGGGACTGACCGGTAAGCCGTAGTCATTGAATAGAATTAAGAATAGAAGTGGTATACATGAAAGCTCGGGCCTCTTGGCCTCTCGCAGAAGCGGATGATAGCGGGGAACGTGAGTTTGAGAACTCACGCTGAGAGGCTAGCACCCCGGAGGACCGAGCTCAGGACTCAGTAAAAAGGGTTGAGTCCTGATAGTTTTCGAGACGCTGTTTAAAGAAGATTTGACCCAGGGATCTTGACGGGGGGAAAGGCGAACCCCCATCGTAATAGACCACCATAGCGAGCATGCTCGCCGGCTCTGGTCGTCGAAGGTTCAGTTGTCGCGAGGCATGGGTTTCCTCAAGATTGCGGCCTAGAAGGAAGGGCAGGCTGCCCCAGGAGGACCTGGTGCCAAGGAACGGCATCCGATGGCAAAAGGTTCTCCAACCAGCTTGGTGAAGCTTCCGGATTCGTCCACCACTGTGAAGCGACCTGGCTTCGACCGGGTGAGCTTCTCGCTGGAGGAGACCTTCGAAGACAGCGCTGCGAGCACTGACCCAGGATCCGAAGGCGGATCCCCGCCATCGACGAGAGTGGTAGCCTCTCGCCCGGACTTTGTGTAACCCTGCAATTGGAAGGCAGTTAAATGGATGCCTAGCCGAGTTGCTGGATTAATGGCAATGCACCGCCCACAGGTCAGACTCGAGCTGTACTCAGAGGATGATCATAGTGGTGTGGTGTAAAGATTAATTGCTTATCTAATACATAAAGCTGTGTGTTCCGCGGTATGCTGACTAAGCTAAAGTACAATATAGCAGCATAGTGGCATAGAGTGCATAGATAATGGGTAACTCTCCTTCACAGGGCCTCTGGGCATGCTCATAGTGTATGCCTGTATAACCAGTCATCACAGAAGCACTCCTTGGGTTTGGGATGTTGGTGTAGACAGGACGGGCCGAGCTTGTGGAAGGCCCTGTCGACGGAGTGAGGATGGTGTGGCGCATGCAAGTGGGCGGTGTTTCCCTACACTGTACAATAGCATGCACATCAGATTAGTCTAGTCTGTAGTTGACCGCACGATGGTGTATGAGTAGTGTCGTTATTATATAATTGTCGGACCTTGAATTCGTTCCCACGACCTTTCTCTGCACACCGCCATTGCTCCCTGGCTTTCCTGGCCTCCCTAACCCACCCACTGCCTCCCAAGGCAGCTGGATATCACTAAGTCAACCCCTACAAGCATCTCGCCATCACCACAATCGTCAAAAAGCTGATCCTGCAGTGGAAAACGGCCTCTATCCTTCCCAGCATATTAACCTGATCACACACATCCATGTATTGAAAGAACATCCATTGCTGTCTGGCTTAGTCTCGGCGGGCACAGCCCCTCATGACATCCCACTTTGGGAACCCTGTCATGAGGGTCTGGGTGTAAGCGCGGCCCAGTAACTGTACCCTTCCTTTATCAATTTATGATCCCATTTTCCCACACTTTACGGCTCTGCCCTGCTCTGGAAAGTCGTGAATATTCTCTTCCCTCCTGCCACACACAACAGATTCACCCAGAAAGCCTTCTAGACTGTGTCTCTGTGAAGCTTTGAGTCCTTTCGGAGTGAAGCACACAAATAATGAGGAACTTAGTGAGGGGGGGAACAAGAGAACGGAGGTAAGTGCTCCTTGTTCAAGGGGAAGTATTCTACTGTAGTCTACTTTGTACAGGAGTTTAAATAGACTACGAGGAACTACAGAATGAGTCAATATGGGAGTCAAGATGAGTTGGGATGAGTCGAGAGACTCGGAAGCGTAAGTAGATGGAGGCGAAGGACGGCTGCGGCGGTCCGAGTATCCGGAACCTTACAGTCTCCTCACTGTATAAATCACTCATACCCCATTTGGAGCCCACAATGAACCAAAACTCGGGCCGCAGAGGTGGCTGGCCCTATCTCTTGATACAGGGCATCGGCGAACCCCGTCCCTGCCCAATCTTGCCCAGGTCCCTGCTAGCACAGTACTTGACTTGCCAGGAAACCCACTAGCACCCCGAAAACCCAAAAAAACAGTTCCTGAATGGATATGAGAAAACCCCCAGAACACCAGGCTCCAAACCAGAGCAGGGCAGAGCCATAAAGTGTGGGAAAATGGGATCATAAATTGATAAGGGAAGGGTACGGTTACTGGGCTGTGCTTACACCCAGACCCTCATGACAGGGTTCCCAAAGTGGGATGTCATAAGGGGCTGTGCCCGCCGAGACTATGTATGACTACTGGTGGCGGAAAATCTGTGCTATTCTGTTATGATTCTCATACTCCTCAAAATGGCACGGAATCCCCATCTGTATCTGGATCTACCGACTCATAGCATACTAGAGTGTATTGTTATTACACCGACAATGGACTTTGCTGCCAACATCACACAATTCTCTCTCACTTCTTCATCTTATCCCAAGCTTGTACAGGTCCTAGAATCGAAGAAACTCGACATTATGCTGCTCGCATGCTGTCACGATGATAAGCCAGTAATTGGGCCATGGTTAGATACACGTAATTTTGCGTGTTTCTGATCGTGCTCATTGCTGAAACTGTTGTTTCTATGCAACAGTACTGGTTCCTGGTAGCTGTTGGGCGAACCACAGAGAAATGGGTGGACGTTCTAAGGAATTAGAACGTCCATTGGCTAGTCTCGCCCTGAAAACTGTAAGGGAAATGTGCAGCCAGATAATAAGTCAAGGGACTTCTTTTGACTTGTTTCCAACATTCACTTAAACAACGGAAATGGGTCAAAGGAACGGGAGTTGGCAATGTGTTGTGTTGTGTTGAGATGCTAGGGGGGACGCGTTCGGTCACGAGTGTTTCGGTTGCCAGAGTTGCCGGTTTCCATCGAATGCAGATACACCGAAACAGGTGGTCGGCTATTCCGTGGATCCGGATCACAACTCTAAAGGTGTTCTAAGGTTTGTTCTCAAGAACCCTTTCTGGGAAACCCTAGAGAAACGGATATCTACCGAAGCCTACAAAGGAGTATTATCAAGTTCCGTGCTTGGAACCAAGGGGAGACTTGAGTTGAAGCAGAAACAGGTCGAACGAGATGCAGTGCCAATCTATCGGTGATCGACACACCCTCTGAATAATACAGGGGTGCTGCTGACGGGTTCCTGCCTCGTAATTGGCAAGGGAACATGGTGTGCTCGCAGTTGGGAACCAATGGGAGGCGACGCTCGGAAGAACAACCGATGGAAACACGGTTAAAGAGATGGATAAACGGACTTTTGACTCATTGGGATTGTGTTTTGGGCTTTTGTAACAGTGTCTTGGCGGTTGTATAAGTATCCGAGGGTGTTTCTACGATGGACACAGCATCTTCCCCCGAACTAGTAGGCTATATGCTTGCACATTGGGTTGATCTGGGATCCTCGGCGAACACACTCTCGGCCTTGCAGTTAGATTCAAGCATCGTGTATTTGCTCCGTATCTACAAGTACAGTTGTATTGTAGGTTCAATCAGTATGGAATGATTTGCCTTATCCAAAACTACTTGCCAAGACTCAATCCAACAAAGGCCACGCGAAAGACAATCAATTCAAGTGCAAGAAATACAGCACAGTCAAAAAGAGGACCAGCCCCAGCCTCCAAATCCCGGGGCAGAGCAGCCCTAGCCTCCGTCCACCGCTGGTGGTGTGTCCCACGTGCTGCTGCCGCCCCATGAAGCTTCCAAATCCCACTGAGACAGCCACAATTCTTCCACCCCAGTAGCCGCAGCAACGAAGTCGTCGGTGCCCAGGGCACCAGTGGCTTCGTCAAAGATTGCTTGACGAAGCTTGATCGCGTCTTTGAGAACCTGGCAACAAACAGCCATACCAAAACAGGCAGCTGTAGAAATGTTAAGTAGGATAGTGTGGTCGCAAAAAATGCTAGAGCATACCCAGGACTGCGCGTACTCGTCTGCGGTGAGCGAGAGCCTCCTTGGTGTGAGCCCCCTCGTAGGCTGCGAGGAGGGCGGTGGTAGCTCTGCATGAATTGATGATGACATTGCAGCCGATTGTCGAGTACAGGGAATATGGGCAGTGGGCGCCTTCTGAGAAGGTGTCGCACCCGATTCTGTAGGTAAGTCAGCTGCGGTCAAGACAGTGGCTCCCTAGAGCAGGGTGGCAGGAAGGATCCCATTCCATGAGGGAAGGGTGGTGTCAGCGACCCATGCGGAAGACAGAAGGAACAAGGAATGGGATTTGTAACACTACTGGTATCCACACGCCATCAACCTCTGTTCACGTGCCATCTCTTCACAATCTCGCCAAGAAAATAGCTGGGGGTGGGTGCGGTTTGTGGTGGAAGCGAAAGTTACCATCCATGGTGAAGAAAAGATGGGCATGCTTCGCAAGTGCGGCCATATCTACATAGGCCTCACCTGTTTGCAAATCTAATGTTCACTAAGTACAATTATATCTGGAACGCAACAGAAGACAGCACTTACTTGCAGGCTTGCGAGGATCGGGGCCGTACCCATAGCTGGCGCTTGGGATATACGTTCCTGAATCTGATCACTGATCAGTTATTGGGATGGGACAGAGAGAACTACATGATGCGCTCACCATGCTCTATGACCGGTGTTAGCTCCGGAATTTCATTGTCATCCTCAGCCTCGGTCAGCGCAGGCAGGCCGTCGGTTTTGTTTGCGTTGTCCAACTGGGTTGCCATTTCGAGTGCCTCTGTTGCAAGAAAAAAACCGTCATCAATGCGAATCGGGTAAAAAGACAAATCCTCTGGGTCTCCTGAGTCCCAGGTCTGAGCCTTCACGGAGATGGCCAGAGGATGCAAGGGGGAATGAGGCAAAAAGAAAGCACTTACTTGTTGCTTCAAGTGGATGTTGTGGTACAGAGATAGCTACCGGATTTCTGCTTAAACAGTGCGAGTGGTCAGCACGATCGGTCGTTGCACATCACAGATTTCAAGCATTTGTTCGCAGCACAAGTGATTTAAACGTGATAAAAAGTAGCGCTACTCCGATTGGTCATTGCTCGTCGTTGCTTGGGACTTGCGGCACTTCACTAGGCGGATGGGACACCGCCGAGGAGGCAGCAACGAATAGTCGACGGGCTTTCTGGCGGCGGCTGCCACAGCCTTGCGTGTCGCCTCATTGTGGCGCTGGCGTCTGCGACAAGCCCACATCATCTCCCAGTGCTCCGCCCGATCTTCCTCCGTGATATCGGCCAGCTGTAGGACGTATGGGTAAGGCCGGGAAATGGGCTGTGGCTTTTCAGCATGAAGCTCCGACAGCGCCTCAGACAAATCGCGGGGTTTGTCTAATCGGATGGTGCAGAGTTAGTGAGAAAGAGGAAGGAAGGAGGCGGACGCACCAGGCTTTCGAGCATCGGGCGTTGTCACGTCTGTCATGGTGGTAGCAGAAGGCAGCTTGATACATCATCTCACATGCGTAAGTCGGCGGAACTTGATTTAAACTCGTGAATGTGTATATACGTAGCACACCTACCCTATTCCGAGGCGGATGCCGTACTGCTGTCCACCATCGCGTGCATTTCCACCCTGGCACGAGTTGTAAACGAGAAAGCAACAATTAAAGTAAAAGACATTGCATGTACTTTGCGCGTTGGTCGTCCTTCAGCTTCCTGGCTTGTTTGCGTGTCTTCCTGGCTTTGGAAGCCAGCAGTCGGCGGTTCCTGGACTCACATTCAGCAAAACTCAAGTGTAAGGGAAAAGGAGCTGCACTTTTCTCTGTATTTGCGTGCGGCCTGTCGACGAGCATCCAAGCGTGCCTGAAGCACCTCGGGGAGAACGGTGTGGTCTTGGGCATGCAGACGTGCCATGCGCTCCCCCATTTGTGTGTTGCGCTGCTCTCGGTTCCTGAAATATGTGTTCTGTGTGCAGACCGGTATACCAAGAAAGAACGCATACTTGCGGTAATAACATCCAGAATATATGGACCCTATGATTTGCCGGTGCAGCATATCATCATAGCTGAGAGGTTTGTGGGGCTTGGGGGCGGGCTTGGGGGCGGCCATGTTGGGAGGAAGGAGGAGCGCCCAATGTGATTGACATCTGATGGCGCTCCCAGCCATCCCCAGCAAGTTCCGCAATGCCACTTATATTCGCAGTTGAAAAAGGTTTTGACTACTGTACTTTCCCTCTGCGTCTGAGTGTCTGGAAAAATTGGGAGCACAAAGCTACATTTATTTCGAATTCAAATATGCAAAAAACCTGGCATGTAAGATAGTTTGATTTTGCGTGCAACTGTTTCGACTGAACTCAACCAAGGTTTACCTAGGCCACAACGAACAGGACTGTTGAACTCACATATTTTTCTTATAAAGACGGTTTTTTGGCCATTCAAAGTATCATGTCATATAGATCCAACCCAATTTTTACAGCATTTATGCATGCGGGGAGAAGTTTCAATGCTGGCTCCCGAAACCAAGATCTGGTAGCCTCCCAAAATCTAACGAGCTTATACCGGATGGCGTTCCTCATGCAAGGTTCTTTTTTTTTGGCCTAAAAGTTTGTATATGATCAAGTATGCCATATGAATATTTCGAGGCTGAGCGGGTTTGTCTGTGAGTGGGAGGGACGATGCAACTTTCACCGAAAGTGCGTGGTGAGTGTGCCAGATTCTCGTGGTGAGGCACCAGATTCCCATATGAGTGCTCCAGATTTTCAGCCTGTGACTACTTGGCGGTGTCCTGGACGGCAGCTTCAAAAGACCTCGATGATTTCGAAATGTGTGCATTGTGTACATATAGGACATATAATAGTGCAGGCATTACAAAAACAACCGTTGTGAACAACGAATACAGACCTCGCTGCGGTGCCACGCATCGGTGAACTTGAGTCGTGCCTCCTGGTAACTACTTGTGCTGTCATAGACAGCACCCTGCACTCCCAAAACGTTGAGCTGGCATTCGACACTAGAGAAGAGACTTTGAGACAACTCAAATGAGAGGCAGCAAAATACTTACTGAGTTGCAAAGACTCCGGGATGCACACCACAATATACAACGTACCAGCGGTCGTTCCTCTCGTGGGGACACAGCAGCTTGTTGTCGGCACGAGGTTCCCAAGTCAAGCCGGTGGGGGCGGCGAAAGAAGAGCATGTGGTGGGCAAAACACAAGTCCAGTTGTTGGCCTGCGCTAGGGTGAACGCAGCCTGTGCCGCTGCACGACTGGCATAGCCCTACTGCAGGGCGCAAGATACACCGCTAGTGGCATGCACGACATCGTCCCTGTATTGTGACGATGATAAAATTGTTGAGCGGACTTGACCCACTGCGAGATGCACCAGTTCTCGAAGACGCCGACATGAAGTCCACGGAACACAATGTAGGCCTTGCTTTTGGGGTGCCGAGGATTGGACTTCGCCACAGCATGCACGGATGAGTGCGAGACCCCCTGAGTTGCATGTCCAGCCTCAGACCTGTTTCAAATTTGCACTGTAAGGGTGTTTTTGGATGGAGGATGAAATCTAACTCACCACGCATTGGAAACTCCGCTTCTGCCGGGCGAGTAGTATATGTAGGTGGTGGCAGTGGAAGGAGCATTGCATGACGGTGTACGGGGTGTCCACGACAGAGACGAGGCTGGAGATGAAGGGGGTAGGTGAGAATGATAGGACGGTGGAGGGGTTCACAACATTGGGGGATCTAGTACCAGGAGTTAATGGATAAGCAAGTTCAGGAGGGAAGGACATTTACCGTCGAGGGTGAGGCCTGCGATGATCTTGTCGAGATCATACAGCGGCAGTGGCGTGTCGAGGGTAACCATAGAGTAGCACCGAGTCAAGCCTTCTCGGAGATATCTGGTGGTCTTATCTAGATCTAATTTGATTTGATTCTGATTGGTCGCAATAATGGGACAAACAGGCGGATTTATTTCAAGAAAACTCGGACAGTTGTACTACGCAGAAGGCAACAGAGCGCTAGGGAGCGGGGGTGGTAGGGCCTGTGAGCTCTGATCCCTCAGTATAAGGATACGAGACCCATCTAAACAGATTTGATTTGAGAAAGTGCGAAAAATAATATGGAGATCACCTACCGACGCACCAACTCGTCGATGTGAAGAAAATCGGCAGGCAGAACGTCCACCACAGGGAGATCTTGGTTAGAGACAGCTGGGTTATTGGAAATGGTATGTTTGAATACCATCAGGTTACCGTTGCACGTCTCGTGTTTGCGTTGGTCAGGGAGGAGGTTCGTGACGGCGCGGTTAGGGCCGGGAGGAGATTGGGCGACGTCAGTGTGGTGCGGGCAAGAGACGATGATCGTGAACAATGCCCCGGGAATAGCCTGGTGGCTCAAGTGCGGTTTCAGGCAGATAGTGCACTGCGCTGGGCTCGCAAAGAAGCTGTTAAGGATATTTGGATTGCGGAGCGTGACTGCCTCGGGAGGGAACATAATCAGGCTCATCTCCTGACGTCCCTCGTCCCAAGGATACATCAGCGTCACGCACTGAGCGAACAACTAATTTATTAGCTCAACTTAAGTTCCGACCGAATATATCCCCCTCTACACTCATGAGTTCCACAGAACTTAAGTTCATTTACCGTACTGTATCTGCTATACTACCTGTATCCTGCATAGAGTTCAGGACTTAAGCTCTCCTATCTTGCCTTGAGTTCGTGCAGAACTTAAGTTTTGACAGAACTCAAGATCACAGAGGAACATATATAAAAAACATAATCAAGTACCTAAGTCACCATGAACGAGTACTCAAGTCCCGCAGAACTCAAGTTCACCGCCGAACTGAAGGAATCGCCTGCAACCTAAGTCCGGCCCTGTCTTGAGTTCTCTGGTATACTTCAGTTTGCGCTGAACTTCAGTTCCTGTGGCAGAGAACATGGTGTGCAGAAGAGGAGGAGCGGAAGCGTGGGAGGGAAGGGGGGGCCAAGAAAGAGGGAAAGAAAGCACAAAGGAACTCACAGTTCGAGCGGCCTTGCGATCTTGTCATCTTGAAGTGAGGACTTGAGGTTCAGAGGGCGGCAATCTTCAATCCGGGTTTGAAACATCTTGAATCATATCAGGAGGGGGGATGAAGAACTGCAGCAAGGGCATAGCGGAATAGCATCCTCTGTCCGCGGCTCTAACTCCGAGGACTTGCGGCATACAGTAACTGTTGGTGCGCATGACTTATTTCAGAGTGGCGGGAGAGAGAGAACCACAAGCTCAACTGGTAACTCACATGGAAACACACCCAACATGGTTGACTGCGGGTTACAGAATGTGGTGAACTAGGGTGTCGATGCCACTTGGTGGCATAGTGGCACTTGGTGGCGTAGTGGCACTTGGTAGCAACGATGGTTCTGAAGTGTTTCGACATGTTCAAGGTGCGTAAGATAAGGCCAGTTGAGGAGTGTGGAGAGGTGAGCTCACCTCTCCATACCCCTCGAGCGACGAAACGGGGCGAGAGCACAAAGGAGATGGTGGTGGTTGAGGTGTGAAACTTTCAAAGAGTCACGGTGCACGAATCGTGACCCTGTTTGATGGCATCCCATGCCCGCCACGGTCCGTGCCACCACTCTGACTTTTTCCTTCTTTGCCGGACTCTCATCATTCTCGTCATCTGCGACACCTTGGCCCTGGAACTCGTTGCTCAACCGCATTTTCAACTTGAATCTTGACTCCTACTACTCGGTTGTCTACCAACTACGATCAGCACTGGCGGACTGTCGGCCTAGCTGAGCCGGAGCAGCCTTGGAGATTTGGGGCTTGTATTGAGACGGAAATAGGTCAATAGCCGCACGGTGGTAAGTTTTGTGGCATTTTCCCTCTCCTTGCTCCTCTCTTGACAGCCCCTGTTCTCTCTGCCACGGTAGGACAGCGAGCACCCGTGTGCTTTTCTTTGGGGCTCGACTAAGTTTCAGTTGCCACCTGGTTTTTCTTCCACTGGGATCACTTGATGCGCGTGCAGTGTGATTACTTGGCTACCGGATTAGTGTCGGTGGCTGGTGTTAGGACTGAGGCTTTTTACACGAAGCGCGTACATCCTTTGTCGGCGCTGTCTCATCCCAAATCGCCCCCTCTGCGTCCCCACGTCCTTCGTCAGTCCCTCCGTCTCCCAATCACCGCCACCTTGTTTCCAATCGCTGCCGCTGTGTCCCGAGCCTCCACCTGAAGCAGGCCCTCCTGTGCCACCGCTCGTAACCAGGTGTGCTGCAAAGATGTGCGGGTTGCTGCCACGCAGTGCAGCAAAGCCCATGCAACAAAGTAAGGCAAGGAACCGAAGTCCTCGCCGTGGAACTCAAGTAGTCGGAACTCAAGTTGAGATAGAACTCAAGTCCAGGCGGAACTTAAGTCAATTGTATTACTTCAGTTCAAGTGAAGGACTCAAGTACTTGATTATTTAGACATATAATACTCATATACATGGAACTCGCGTTATCACAAGCTCCAAACTTAAGGTATGCGAACATAAGATCAAGGCAGCCCCTGTGGTAATATCATTTAATTCTATTTTATTTCATTTTGACGGTACATGAGCAAAACTTAAGATGTATTCAAAACTTGAGTGTTGGATTTGATCGGACTGCCTCAAACTTAAGAGGAGCTAATAAAGTATTTGTAGCAGGTACAGGCACATAATATGCTGGGGGAGCCTCGGACGAACTCAAGTTCCGCAGAACTCATGAGTGTGGAGGGGGATACATTTGGTAATAACTTAAGTCCAGCTCTTCTAGTTTCATGAGCGAAAACGTCCTGTTACTTGCCATGTTAGAGAGGAGGGGTGGAAATCGAGAGTAACACACACAGAAGGACTCATAGGAGGGCTGTCATCCGGAGGGAAAATAGGGCCAGGGGGTGTAGCCTTGGGATTGGTCAGGCAAGGAGGGGAAAAATGCTGGTCCCATACAGAACCACTCCATCCAGTGGGAGGGGTGATGCGGGGCAACTCTTTGGAATTTGGGGTGAGCAGCGACAAGAAGGGTAAAAATGCTGGCGACTTACAAACATACTGAGTTGTGGTCAAGCTCACGAAATGGGCCGAGCCGGGGATAACTTGGGTGCTTGTGCAGTGTGTCGCATGTTGCTCTCAAGTGTGACTGATTCTTCGTCTATCCGCTTAGCTTAACTTGAGCGACCACAGACCAGATATCCTACAAAAAAGCAAGTGAGTGCTTTCCTGCACACAGTGGATTGAAAACTGAGGCGCAGCATGAGAATAATCAGCCATGGCCAAGGGAAAATGCAAGTGGATGTGCAAGGCCAAAGAACTGCGACGCAGTAATAAGATGTGGGCTGAGGGTGCCCACGAGGACTTGCTAAAGAAACACATCGAGACCTACACGGACGCCCTGGAACAAGGCCACTGCGCAGAGCACGACTGTTGGCAGAAAATTTGCACCGAATACCATACCCTGATTTCTTGGCGACTTGCCGACCACGAAGAGCCCGAGCTCCCTCTCCCGGAGTATGATCCCTTCACCCCTCCTTTAGTGGAAGACTTGATGGAGGAAGAACGTGTCCAAAGACACGCTCAACGAGAGGAGTGTCATGTGACCTCGTGACTTACCGCGTCTGACATTTCTGGAGTGCATCCGCCGCTGGCTCAAGTACTGTACGCAATCTCTGCGCAGGAAGAGCACGTTGAAAACCGACATCCGCAACAATCTGTATGCCGTCCTCTTGGGCCAGTTATCGAGCATCAAGAACACGAGCAAAGCTCGTCAAGCCTACCAGCAGTTCATGCACGAGAGCGCGCCAGAAGTTGCTAAAGCCGTTGACGAATGCTGGGCTGAAAACTGGATAAAGCCTGACGGCAGCACGAACACCAAGGGCCCCGATGTTCACTTCCGTGCCAAAGTCGTGCGTGAGCTGTTTGCTGAGATGTCAGAAGACGAGAAAGAGGGATACCACACACGGGCAGCAGCTGAAGCCACGGCTGCAAAAGAGGCTTACAAGAGCGCATTGGAAAAGGGTCCGTCCAAGGACCTGGCATCTCGACAGCGGTACGTGAGCCTATACGAGATTCTTTTGTGTCTGTGTGCTGGTGCGATGTCAGATGTATCAATCAATTTGGAAAATTCATGGGCCCCATAATGAAAGGTGTTCAAGAGTACACAGGGCTGCAAGGGTTCGTCGTGCTGGGTGGGCCTATGCCCAAGTACAACAGAGAGGTTGGGACACTGCAGTACGTTCTGACTTTTATGTGTATTTAAGGATACCCGTTAACACAACAATGTAGCCTTACTGTCAGACATAATCAAGCAGCAGTCCCTACGACCTTCCCAGGCTACGACGGCCGTCAGTGGGATGCGCTGATTGATGCATACACCAAGTATCTTGGTACGGCGTACTGTAAGTCTTCAGTCTAACAATAATTGGAAGCACTGACTCACCGCTACTTTCAGCGTCCCAGGATTGCGCAGAGGCAGTGCTACCAAGCGAGGGGTCATTGAACGACACCCCATGCAGTTTCAATGACAATGAGTTCGACGTCGACTCAGACGACACGACCGACTCCTCGTCCAACTCCGACTCCTCGTCCGAATTGGACGAGGAGGCCCGAGGGAAACGCAAAGAGCAGAAGGTGGAGGTGGCGAGGAAGCGGAAGGAGGCGAAGAAAGCGGGGAATGGGAAGAAACGCAAAGCGGACACCCAGTCCGGCTCGTCAGATCGTGCAGCAAAGAAGATGAAGACGAAAGCGGGGAGTGCCAAGGAGGAGACGAGGGAGAAGGAGGAGACTTGCGAAGGAGGTGGCCGCGGCAGCAGAGAAGCAGTGTCTGCATGAGGCGGATATGGAGATGCGGGCAAACAATGAGCGCGCACGCTTTGCGGCGCTCAAGCAGAATCATGAGTTGATGCGGGAGATGGACAAGAAGGTGGCTGAGAACTTGATCGCGTGGGGAATCAAGCCCCCGACTGCCTGGGTGCCCAAGGAAAAGATGAAATGAGTTCGACACCCAAAGCCGGCGCCAACGGAGCCCCCGCAACGATCAGGGTGACACGCCATGGCGGGAGAAGAAGGTGGAAGTGGCAGAGGCGAGGAAGACGAAGGGGAAGGTGATGGAGGCGAGGGGGATGAAGGGGAGGGTGATGGAGGCGAGGGAAACGAAGGGGAGGGTGGTGGAGGTGAGGGAGACAAGGAGGAAGGAGCGAGAGACAAGGGGGAAGACGGCAGCGATGAAGGAGGCGAAGGGGAGGGTGGTGGAGGCGAGGGAGACATTGCCATGCCCAGACCCGACGAGCAGGGCAGCGACGGCGATGGCGTGCCCACTGCATCCCCTACGCCGACTCCCCCGATTATACTGCCGCGCCCCAGACCTAAACCGCTGTTCACGGCCGGCAATGTGCCCATCGACAAGACCACAACACAACAACACATGCAGCCACGCCACCCCCCCGTTAGCTCGAACACACCCGTGCCCCCCGGTAACTCAAACGCGCCCGCGCCCCCTGTGAATCCGCACACGACTGTGCCGCCCCCTGTGACCTCGAACGTGCCTGCGCCCCCCGTCAATCCACACGCACCGCCCGTTAACCCGAACGGGCTGACCACCGCTGTGGCTTCTGGCTTGCCAGTGCAGCGTGCGCTGTGCCCGCAGGACGCGCCGCCGTGGTTTCAGCACATATTCAAGGAGGTGTCAAGGCAATGCCTCGGCACAGACTATGATGCGTTACTTGAGGCCTTCACAGCCTGGGAGCAGAGCTCAGGGTGGGCAGCCTCAGGGAAACTCAAGGCCTTGCCTAATGTGCCGAGGCCCACTCAGGTGGCCGACTGGATCAAGGATGCACGGGGGAAGACACTGGCGGTGCGGCCGACTGCGGACACCAAACGCTTTGCCACAACCTGGTGGCAGTGGTGGACAGGGATGCAGCCCAGCTGGCGCGATTCGCGTTGTGGTCGTGCTGTGGCTCGGCGTGTCGTTGTACCGGACAAGGCTGACTGGGGATCTCTCCAGACTTCCAGTCAGAATGGGCTGCTTAGCATTGTCGCCACCTTGTACTGGTGGGGCTGTGCAGAGAAGGGACTCAGCGAGGGGAACACAACGTCGGATTGGAATGACGTGGTTGCCGACACCACTTGGGTACTTCGTAGTTCAGCTGGTACAGTAAGTACTTTTAAAAGAACCATGCTAACTACTGAACCGGCACTTTTAAATATCCCATGCTAACTGTAAAAAGGAATTTAAAGCAGGAAAAATGCCCAAAACAAGAATTGAACGGGTGACTGTTGCGTAATATTATTATCCAGCAGTGTTACCACTACACCAAACAAGTGATATAGGCCTGGGAAGCTACCCCAGCTAGGGTAAGCCTAGGCTTACCCTACCTGGGACTGCTAATACCCAGACCTAGGGCAGGCAAGCTGCCCTAGGTCTTTGAATATTGTTTGTCACTGTTTATTATGTGTTTCATAATATCTACTAACTCTAACTAGCTCTAACTAACCCTAACCAACCCTAACCAACCCTAACCTCTAACCAAAATAATAAATACACCTGGAGACAAAGGCACTAACCCCTAACTCTAACCCCTAACCCACCCTAACCACCCTAACCCCTAACCAGGCCCTATGCGGGCCCTACAGGGGTGGTGCAAGGCTTATTCTGAATTTCCATATTGACTATATATTAATGTGGCTAGCAGGTTATTATAGCTATGATAGTGTAGTGGTTTATAACATGGCTAAAATGATGGCTATCATGAAAAGGTTTTTGGTTCAATTCCCGCTACGGACTTTCTTTTATTCCTTTTACAAATCCCCCATGCTGATTAGCATGGGACATTACAAAGTCCCGGTTCAGTAGTTAGCATGGTTCTTTTAAAAGTGCCTACTGTACCTAGTGCGTAGTTGGAGTGCGACGCAGGGCAAATGATTCAAAAACTGACTTTGGACAAATTTCGGACATCAACGACTTCATTTGTGGCTATGTAAACATGGGATATACACTTGTATGCTACTCAACTAGTTACAACGATGTATAGTATTCTATTCAACTAGAATGTTCCAATTTTGCAAGATAACGGACTTGTAAACGAATTCCAAAAAGATGATGTAAGGTGACGGACTTACTTCAAGCACAGAGAATTTACCAAGTGAGGCGACCATAGTAAAGACGCAAAGCGATGGAGTGCCACGCGAATGTTGCGGCAGTTTCAGATCTTTGAATAGAGGCCAGGGCGGCAGGAAAGGTGGGAACGGTGGGAGGCGGCAACGCGCAACGAGCAGGCTGAAAAAGGGAAGGTGAAGGGCGGCAGACTGGCGAACATGTCCAGGAGTGGTGTGGGCTGGTGCGTACCTGTTTCTGTGCGTGCGGCAGGCTGGGGGGCAGGCGGGGGGAAGTGGAGGAGGAAGGCAGGTAGACCCCCACAACAAACAATTGCAATGTGTGAGCCGACATGCCGTAGCTCCAACAACCGAATTTCCCGCCAAAATATAGCTCGAATTGATAATAAGCAATACCTAAAAGGAGCATGACTACCGTTCTGCCATGCCGATCCAGGCGGCAGGGCTAGCCTGCCAGATTGATGCAGCCAGGAGTGATTGATGGAAGCTCTGTTGTTAAGCCAGCCAAGGCCCTGGCTACAGCCAGTTGTAATGCAATCACCTACCACTGGCTGCAGCTATTGTATTTTGCCATTATACTACAGCTAGGGCCCCCAGAGTTGGGCATTCGAAAAACCAATTTGACTACGGGTGTCGGATTCTTGGAGTCTGAGCGACCCGATGGAATCAGTGTCGACTTGACTGGAGCATAGAATCTCATGGGCCTCGGCGATGGTCTTCTGAATGGCGGGGCCATTGGTCGCAAGTTTGGAGGCTAGGAATCCAAGGATTGGTCAGAAATGAGCAATCGTGGATGCTAAAAAAAATGGACCTGCGTATTGATCTGCGGAATCCTCATGGGCATAGGACCGTGTACGGAGGCGCTTCTTTGGCAGTGGGACTGGGAAGTCAATCATGACTGGTCCGGATGCTGAATCTGGGTCAGTGCGAGATAAAATAGCCATGGCCTTGATATAGGATGGCGCCAATCAGTCAAAGCCCTTCATGCGAAGAAAGGACAGGCATACTGAAGAAGGACGCATACTAGGAGTAGGGGTTACAGGGAAAACCTACTCACATTGAGTAACTCAGCAAACTTCTGGAAGAACACTTCATACTCAGGCGGGCTTACAGAGGCCTGGGTGTTGAGGGACTGGGTAGTGCGATGATTAGTCAAAGAGGCGACCTCCTCAACCTGCATATTGGTAAAAGAGGCATGCAATTCGTCAATCATGGAAAGACACTGGGCAATGGCCTCTAAAATAGAGAACATACCCGCTCAGCATTGATTTGCATAGGATCATCGACCTCACCAGAACCAGTCATGGGGAACTCTGAGTCATCGAAAACAGAGATATCGTTGTTGCCATCTTCAATAATAGCCTTCGACTTCTTGGATTTCTACGACAGAGATGGGGAAAAGTCAGAAAACAAGCAATCGCGATTGCTCAAATTTCGACTCACCTTGCCCTTGGACTTCTTGGGCTTCACGCACTCCGGAAAAAGTGATGTATCAGGGCCCCTGAAGATGCTCCTGATACTACTAATACGAGAAACAGAATAAAATGGACAGGAAATGTAGCCTATATGCAAGGAATAAGATAAGCCGAATCAGCAGCTGATACGGTCGATATTAGGTGTAGTTTCCGCTGTGCCGATATTTGCCGTTTCAGGGGTGGTTTGTTTAGGTCAGATATTGCGACTGATACTCGACGTATCAGCCGCAGTCTCGGGTAGACGTAATCTGAAGGTATCAGCTGCCCCGAAACGGCCCCTGATAACAAAAGAACTAGGAACCGCCTCGGGGGCTTCGAGACAATAAGTCTCGGTCGCAGTGCCGGGCAACCCGATACAATAGCTAATACGGATCATTTCAGCTCTGTCGATACTCCGCGGCCGATCAGCGGCAGAGCAGCGGCCGATTGCCTGCCGCTGGCAGAAATTCATCGGCAGTGAAGCAGCTCTCAACTCAGTTACAGTGAACCTCCGGACACAAAATATTGAAATGTGCTTAAGGTAAACTCAGACTCGATATGGAGTACTTTCCAACCTGTAATAATCAAGTGCAGAATTACATCAGCTTTCAATGAACGAAACAATATTGGCGCCACGCGCTTGCTCGACGTAAACTGATGTCCGCTTGCAGCGGTAAGATCAGGTGTTAATAACAGCTGAGCTCAGATGTAAGTACGCCAACTATCCAGTCACAGGGCTCGGCGGCACCACGACGTGCTCGCGATTTGCCCTCGAGACAACCTATTAACGCAGCAATAATTGCTCCCGTATATTGAACAACTTGTTCTGGAAGGTGCTGAGAGCATAGTTCAAACTTTCGAGTACCGCCATCGCAGTGGAATCACTGGGCTTCCTAAGTTACGCCACTTTGACAATGAGCTCAATGTCCAGTACGGCGGCTGGAAAGACAATAGCAGCGGGCCCGGTAGACGTAAGATTACGTCACAGGTGCAGCAGCGATAGTCTGTTCTCATGTTACTTGTTGATGCTGACTTGGACCTCAGTGTCACTGTGCTGCAGCTGAGTACTTCACGCTGCACGGCACACAAATTTGGCACGGCAGGTCAGCAATCATTCATCCGCCCTGAGATATGATAAGTTCAGCAGCAAACCGATGCGCATTTTTATCCTGGTAGAAATCTCGGTCTCAATTTAACTCACAATAGAGAACCCATGCAGCCGATAAAAGGCAGGAGCGTCCCGACCGATTTGAGCGGCGGCACGGACACTGATGCCGACTTCGAGTGCAGCTCACTTGTTTCATCACATCCAGTGACGATAGGGTAGATCCGATTCGCATGTCGGCAATTCATCGGTACCAGCCTCGGCATATACGTAAATCAAAGAACAGTATCGAGAAGACAAGAACGGGAGATGCGAAGAAAGAAACACAATGATTTCATTGTTATATGGCCCGCCGCGGTCGGCTTTTGTCGAGCCTCAATGATGTATTCAATATAGGCAGTGTTCACAATCACAACATCGTAACAACCTAGTTATTCGAGCGGTAAAATGACTCACCTGCATCAGCGCGATTACACTCTCGGCCTTGCCTCAGCCTCATGCCATGACTTGCTTGTTTCAATCAAATTTCTCCTAGAATCCGTTAGCAAGATGCTCAGACTGACCTAAGAATCAGTTAATCAGTCAAGGTTGAAAATAAATGCATTGGTGGTATCCACAGTGTGAGCCTGTGGATTTGCGCGAACGAAAATTCAGCATGCAAAAGTGCCACGAATCCGCACTCGCCTGCCAGCATGAAATGATATTTCACTTACCCCTATTGGGCTGTTGGGATGACGGGACCAAATGACTTGCCCAGGACCCTCCACGCCACACAGCAGTCGGCAATGAACAATAGTTACGGACATAACCGGATACAAAAGAGCGGGCGCTGTTGAGTAATGGATGAGGCAAAGAACATTTACAAAAGATAGTGTGGCATACGAGCGCTTCAAGTGATTTGGGTGACGAATGGGCTACGGATCCACGAGAAGCATGCATTTAGTATGCCAAATTAATGAAAAAAGAAGTTAATTGGTCACAGGCGCTACAGAGAGAACACCCACAACGTCGTCCACAATGCACAACACACCTAAATCCCAAACATTGAGCGAGCGCAAATGGCCGTCGTTGCAACCAGCTCGATCGGCTGCGGGCCGGCTCGAATAATAGGCACGGGAATCGTGGCCTTGGAGAACAATAGCAACGGGCTTCTCAGACACAATTTTACGTCAAATTCGCAGCACTAAGGCTCTGGACAGCCCTGCTCGCCAGTTTATCGACACGACACGGGAATAACCAGAGGCGAAATACACCCACTTGTTACCACACCCTAAAGTACGATTGCTACTATGATCTGGTTATGGGAAAGGGGTGTACAGGACTTGAGTCACGACAACCACTGAGAAATCTCTAACAATTTGAGTGATCTGACTCCTGCACCAAAACATAAACGAGTGAGTAGAGCTACAACCAATGGAACAACAGAAACTCACTCGTCAAACAAAGTCCTCAATCGGCTCCAGGTATGGATTCGAGAAATTCAGTTGTCCAAGCGGGCAGTGCCAGAAGCAGAAGGGAAGAGGCAATGAAGGTGTCGTTGCCGCAGGTCTGAAGTGGCGAGATCTGCGTAGAAAATTGTCTGACCACCCAAAATGTATTGCATGGTGTCCTCTAGTACACCGCAACTTGTTGTTTGATATTACATGGTGGTCCACGTACACGGCCTGCCGATGCTGAACATTGTGCAGAATCTGGTTGTTACCGGGTAGATCTTTTGTGGGAGTTTGATTGGCCTCGTGCTGCAATAGGGTGGAGAATCTGCGGGGGAATACATCGCAAGTGGTTGATTGATTGGGGCGGTGATGGGGCACTGAGCAGATTAACCAGACGGTGCGAGTCGATCCAAGAATGGCGAAACGATTCAAGCGGTGGTGTGGGATTCAGAGCTTGAGATGCCGATTTGGAAGCAACACCTACCGATTACACCTAAAGTGGCGGAGTCGAGAACCAGACGGCCATGAACAAGTCCGCAGCCGAAGAAGATGAAGATGAAGAGCGCAGCGCGCGAAGCGGACAGTGGTTAGAAGGGTTTGATGTTGTAAACGCGTTTGGAAGCACTTGTCTTATTGGCCGCCACGGTAGATCATCGTGATCATACCTCAGTCATGTATTTGATATAGGCGGTGTTCACAATCGTAACAATCATAACAACTGAGTTCATACCGAGAGGTGACGTGCCGATAAATTTCAAAAGCCCTATTCTTCACCGCCAGCATACACTGCATTCAGGCCGATCAATGGCCTGAATGCAGTGATACCTTGACTCTTTATAAACAATAAGTAGTGGCACCTCGGCAATAAATTTACGTCACAGATGCAAGCGCGACCTCCTTGCTCGTGGCACGGCAGCATTGGACTATTACAGCCTGCAGCCAATCCAGCTGCATGAGCACCGGAACAGACTCTTACTTTAATCGCGGTGATACCGATTCTGAAAGAGAGTGCTAACAATATAATTGCAAACAGTAAAAGCCAAATAAAAGCTGCGAGCCGCTTGCTCAAGTTGCAACAGGTGGTCAATTATATGATAGCACCCTTTGCGAGACATTGATATTGATATGTGGTCTACAGTGAAGGCCCATCGGACTGGATGCATAAAGATGTTAGAATTCCTGCCGAGTTCACGGCCGCGAGAACAATAGTGGAGGGTGTCCTCACATTACATGTACATCCATTTATCCTGCAGCATCAGCCGCGGTCGTTTGAGCGGGCAGCCACAGTAGCCTGGAGCACGGTGCCGCTGCACTAATCGCTATTCTCGTGACGAGTAATCCTCCGTCAGTGCTGTACCTGTACAAAAAAAAAAAAAACCTTGTAACCAGAAAGGCATACCGAACGATTTGAGCAGTGGGGTGGAGCCAGTCTCGAGCAGATGCCGATGTGCCAATTGATACCTCCTTCGAGGGTCGAATCTGCGCGGTAAATGGGTGAAAATGAATCTTCAATACAGGCTTGAAGTAGTGTGCAAGTTACTTACGAATCTGATGTCACCCGAATCACTACAACAACTCGGCCATGCTGTGGATTGCCTGTACTATGGCGTGCGTGAGATCCCAGGCGAACGTATGACAAGCGGATAGTCAATCTGGCAAGAATGAGAAAGTCGTGAACAATAGTCTGAGAGGTTTGAGCAGCAGCTATTTCTTTTTTTGCTTTGATCAGAAAACCTTACACAAAAATAAAACTAAAAAAGCACCAAGTATAATTTGAGCGGTGGCGTGGGTTCCGTTAAAAAGATGCCGATTTCCTAGCCGCAGTCTCTTTGCATGTAACATGAAGCTAAAACTAAAGAACAATGAAATTGTCAGCGATTGAACCCAGATACACACTAGGTTCCGCCCCCGCCTAGAAACAGATCGGGAGGGTGGAACGAGAACGATGAATGATCTGCGGTGCCAGCAGCGGAGTCGAACTTGCCTGGGCCGGTCCCTGGGCGGATGGTGGCACCAACTCCAGTCGCTTGTTGAGGGTCGCCGATGGGTGAGAGAGTTTGGAAGCTCCCGCTGGCGATACCGTAGAAGCACCGATTCAATTGTGTTAATTGTCGCATCACAGCAGGCGCTACTGGAGCAGTCAGATAGACAAAAAGCGAGTACTTACCTTTTCTGAGATCAGACTCAGAGCGGACTTGCAGCTGCGGCTGCATGGATTTTTGAGCAATGCTAATTCTGAAGTAATTGTCCGATTTGCAGACTAGCGTAGTCCAAAATTGCGGTGGTATCAGTGTTGGAAAGAATTCCTGTCAATCCGAGCCCGTGGAGGAGAGGCATTTCTTGTATCGAGGACCCATGGCTTTAGCCGTTCGCGCAAAAAACAGGATCGACACCATCAATCATCTGTTCCCACGCTGCCACGCTCGAATTGTTGTGAGCCACCAACGGCAACGACTGATCCATCCACAAAATCAGCCAAACAGACCAGAGCTTCCTAGCGTCTTTCAGATAAACCATACGTCCTCGGACGTCAAGAACTATGCTGAAGTCTCGCTCACACCGGCCCCATGTGGCCGTGCCCCCTGGACATAATTTTTGACACGGCCAAGCAAGTGGAGGAGCGCCAGTTCGCGCAGCTCACGAGTAGTGTCACCAACGTGCAAGACCGTTTGAACACGAAGATCTCGCCAGACGGATCCTCGGCTGATTTTGGATCCGGAGGGATATGTGGGTGCGCCAGGGAGTCAGTGAGTATCCTTGCTTCCTTCTTTTTCTCCTTCCAGTTTCGTTCGTGCTCTTCCTTTTACTGGAGACATTCCCCGTTACAGGAAATTTCTTTGGGCGTGGGGCGATTCGTCTGCTTTCGTCTGGTGTTCCCGGCTATTTTCGCCTTTGCCATGATCTTCCGCGCAGCAGCACCTGATAATACCACAAATCGCCTCTAACTATAGGGTACCATCCCCCCCCAATGGTACCCATTAGTTATAGGCAAACTGCCTGTGCCACGGAAATGCCATGGCGGCCACCCGTTGGGTGGCCAGGGAGAAAAATGGGATTTTGGCCACCTGTGCCACTGATTTTGAAGGGTTTTGGCAGGGGGTCAGTAAAGCGTGATTTTGTGACAAAATAGTGCCATAGCTGCCACCAAACCTTTAGACCTGGATCAGTACCAAAAATGTGACCCAATTAGTGCCATGTATGCCACGGGTCAATTTTAGCAGGGTCAGTAAATTTTGTGACCGGGTTAAATAGCCACCCGTGCCACGGGTCAATTTTAGCAGGGTCAGTAAATTTTGTGACTGGGTTAAATAGCCACCGGTGCCACGGGTCAACTTTAGCAGGATCAGTAAATTTGTGACTGGGTTAAATAGCCACCCGTGCCACGGGTCAATTTTAGCAGGATCAGTAAATTTTGTGACTGGGTTGAATAGCCACGTATGCCACGGGTCAATTTTAGCAGGATCAGTAAATTTGTGACCAGGTTGATTAGCCACGCGTGCCACGGGTCAATTTTAGCAGGGTCAGTAAATTTGTGACTGGGTTGATGAGCCACGCGTGCCACGGGTCAATTTTTGACAAAATCAGGAAATTGAGGGCCGAATAGCCATTAGTGCCACCGGTGACATGAAAAGGGATTTGGTAATTTTGAAAGGGACATAGTAAAGACTCTGCCTGTCTGCCATCTCTGCCAGTTATCTACCTATCCCCTGTTTGTCCAAGGCTAGCAATGCAACTCCCTCCATCACCTCCCCGAGTTCCTCTCCCCGGGCATCCTCACCCTCATCGTCATCACTGGAGCCATCTCCGTCAAGCCAACCGTTTTGAGAACCCTCATCGTCACTTGCAAGGTCCATGTCAACATCCATGGCACCTGAAACAGATGTTGTTGAGGCAGGATGCGACTCCCGGGAGACGGTTGGTATCACATCAGTCTCGGGGGAAGGTGAGGCAGAGGTGGGGTCAGCCCGCTCCCCAGGCGTCAGGTCGGCAGTAAAGCGGCTTCCAAGTTTCTGGCGGATAGCATAGAAGCGCTTCATATGAATCTCGTCATATCGTCCACGTTGCCGGCGGTATTTCCCAATGAAAAATGCGAGGGTAGGGTCTTCTGGCAGAATCTCGGCCTCCTTTGCCAGCAAAAACTCCCTCTCATCCTTCATATAGGTCACAACACGTCGGATTTCGATGTCGAGTCGCTGAATCTCCTCCTTTGCTCGCTTGAGTTTGTGGTAGCTGTCCAGAAGCTGGCGAGCAGCTGGGTCTGCCCATGCCCTGATTATGGCGTTGCCAGTGGGGTCCCGAAGAATGTCAAAGTCTGCAAGAAATGCGTAGTCAATGACTTCCTCCCACGACAAGTGTTGCCTTGGAGGGTCCAAGGCCAATGCAGCCGAATTGTAGCGCTGGAGGGCACTCCGGATTGCTTTGGATCGAACCTGGAGGGCCTTGGCAATGTGTTTTCGCACTTTGTATCCTGAAAGGTCTACACCACCATACAAAAGGGACATCGGTTTGACATCGGAAGTGAGAGTCAATAGCCGTCTCTCGATGACTTCAATTGACTATACTTTTGATGTCAGAAATGAAGTCGATCCGCCAATCAATTAGACATCATTGCGACCCATTGACCTCGAATTGACCTCTTGTCAGAAACGTCGAGAGACAATGTTACCTCAGGTCGTATCTAAGTCTAAATTGAGTTGCTCTCATGTCGTCGTACATTCAATGCATGGTAGTTTTCGGTCTGTTTATGGATGGTTTCGAGGTTGTATACCGGGCAACAATTCACAGAAAAGGTTTCAATTTGGTTTCGCAAAGGGCTTTTAAATCCGAAGAATTTGCATAAGATATAGATTATTCAGTGGTCCGTATCTATCAGGATTCCTCCTCGCCACCCTCGTCGTCCTGCTGCTCATCGACGTTGGGTTGAAGAGGCTGGCCCCCGGCTCCTTGATCCGGCTCATCCTCCTCCTCGGGCTCCACTTGCCGACGCTTGCGCTTGGTTCCCTGCTTCTTGGATACAAACTGAATTTTGGGAGCGACCGCCGACAGATTCTGAAGCCATTTGGGGCTTCCCTCGCCGACGTTGCTGCCAACCTTGAATTTAACGTCGCCTTCGATTGGATACAGTTCGAGGTCTTCTTCGTAAAGGGTCTCCAGTGCCCTGTTCATCGATGATTAGAAGGGGCACCGTGTATACGGATATAGGAACACAAACGCACCCTACAAAGTCCTCCGGCGACTCGAGATGAAGCTCCTGGAGCTGCTCATCGACTTTGGTCCAGAACTCGGCGGCGGTATGGTTTTGCGTGATATGGGAGCGCTACGTCGGATACATCAGAGAAGATCGAAATACATGAAGGAAACTTACGATCAATGCAAGCCGGAAATATAAACCATAAGTCGCATTTACGTTGGGGGCGTGTTTGAGAAGCTCGGCGGCCATCGCGGTGATGTGGTGGATCTCAGCGCCCTTCGTCTTGTCCATCGATGTTTGAATCTACATGTAATATCAGCCAAGTGCGGGTAAATATAGACTGGCATGTACCGTTCTCTTCATGGCGTAACAAGCCAGACTGAGTTCACGCGCGACAAAAGAGGTGAGTTGGTCACAGTCGAAGCTGTCAGCAGCGGGAAGATCCTTGATGTTGCTGGATGACAGCCTTACGATGACAGCACTCTCGACAGTTCCGGAGTAGTATTGGATGTTGGGAAGCAGAAGCAAAGCATGAATGAATTTCCGAATCTGCTTCTGTAAAAGAGGTGAGTGGGATCAGATTATTACGAGCAAGGAAAGCACGTACAGCCAGTTTAGATGAGGGCGTCCAATTCTCGGAACGTTCTTCGGATGACTTGACAAGCATGTCTTTGAGTTCGAGTGTGTGGATGAACTGCAAAGCATCTCGCTCGTCTTTACTGTTTGTCTGAAAACATGTAACTATCTGAATCAAGAATGGAACAGGTGGCACGCACCTCGAGATATCGCTTGAATTCAGATTCGCTCTCGTCTGAAAGCTTGATCCGTTTGAGGGTGCGGTCACCAAAGTTCTTGAGCTGAGCAATGAGAGGCAAGCCCATGCGAGTCGGTGCGGGAAACATGTTGGAGGATGAGCCATTGCTGAATGGATTGGGGCTCGAGTCGACCCCGAGGCTGCCGCCTGGATTCATGCCACCAGCAGGTGGCAATGACATTGACGCCGGGGCAGGGCTGGAACCGCGATCGCTGGATGGAGCCGAATTCTCTTGAAGACGACACCGTTTGCGCAGCTGGGAACGCGCCAGGAGAGAACTGGTGGACATGGTGGTGGTGGTGAGAGAGGAGGACGGAGGAAAGAGCGGGAATGCGAAAACCTTCAAAGCGGCACCTTTGTCTTCTAAAAATGGCAATGGCCAGTGGACTCGACTCGTCGCGACACGGGCACACCTGATATTCTGCATCCACTCTAGCCTGAGTCCGTTCTGAGCAGAAATGCCTGCTGTCCGGTGGAAACCCTCTCCAGGTGGATTCGTTCAGCCTTTCTGTGTGCTTGCCACTTGCTAACTTGAACTTGGACGGTAGAAGAAGAAGCATTTCTGCAGTACTCGGCGGACGGTGACCGTGTTCGATGCACACTGTGTCATGGCGAGGCACAGGCAAATGTCAGACCATGGATTTCACGAAAAGGGCTGAAGGATCACCTTCGATGTTCCACACATCTTACCTGTTATTCGAACTACCTCGCAAGGACGAAGGCACGGGACGAACAGCTCGAGCAGCTTACTGCAACATACGGCGCGGAAAGTATCTCCGAATATCCGCAATTCCCAGCCGTCAGACCAGGTCATGTCGCATCAATGTTCTCAGAGCCCGGATTCGACAGCGACATATTCATGGACTCACCACCGAGCAACGTCCCCCAGCTAATTGAGGAGTTGGGCCAGAACATGCGACCGGAGCCTGTCACACAAGAAGAAATGCAGATATTGTTTCGTCAGGAATACGAGCGTATGCTGGAGGATGCGTACCATGAGAGTCAGATGAACGAGGATGCAGAGGGATTTATTGGAGACGAGATGCCCAAGGAAGATCTGGGGGGAGATGACGAAGAAGATTGCTTCGATTTTTCTCTGCGGAGAAGCTCTGAATATCATCCATATCCAAGCAAAACGGTCAGGGCACAAAATTTTGCGTGGTATTTAACTCACGAATCTCGAATTTCCAGGGGATGCTGCTCGACGTTATGGATAACCTTCCGCGATGTCGCTTCACGAGTACCCAAATGTCGCTCGTGATCCACTTTGCAAAGCAGCTTGGCGTGCCCGATGTTCCCTCGCTGCCGGGCCTACGCAAAATTCAGCAGAAACTTCAGTCCAGCTGCGGCAGTAAGCCCGTAAAGACCCAGTCGCACCTCGGCAACATTTTCTACATGAACGATATTCGGGATTCCATTGCACGCGATATGGCAAATCCCCTCGTCGCTCCGCATATGCACTTCTATCCTGAGGAGAACGATGGTCCAATCTCCGAGACGTACCAGGCGGAGCGATGGATGGAATATACACCATCTCAGCTCACACCAATGTTCTCGCGAGGCTTCAAGCGCTTCTGGATCGAGGAGCTGGCCTGCCTGCGAGACGGGACATTTGTTATCCCCCATACGTGGATCGTCCGGAATGGTGTTCTCACCTCCGATGTGTCCATTGTGACACGAACTCCCGACGAACGATGGCAACATCACAACGAGGTCGAAAGAACGGTCGCTGCCGATGACCTGGAGTTGGATTATTCAGACTTAATTGCCGAGTTTGGAGCGAATCTCACCTGGGTGGATGACTCCACTGTGCCCGCCATGCCAAATGAGATGCGGAAACTTGTCGACGACGATGAGGATCTTTACGTCGTCATGGTGTCGCCGTGGGCCGACGACGTCTCCGGGAACAAATCCAAGCAGTACAACAAGCATATGAACATGTACACAGGAAATGGCTGCCTGCCGGGACGACTTCTTCAGCAGGAGTTCAATATTCATTACATCTCAACCTCACCACATGCATCCTCTGCCGAGCAATTCTCCACTTTTCGAGACCATGTCCAAAGCACTGAAAAAGAACCAATCAAGTGCTACAATGCAGTGACGAAACGACGCTGCCGGTGCATCCTCCGAACGCCAGGTTTACCGGCCGATAATCCCCAGCAATCGGAAGGGTGCTGCCACATGGGAAGCAACGCGAATTTCCCCTGCCGCAAGTGTAAATGGGGTGGAACGAATCGGGAGAAAGAATCGGATACAGTTTTCCACGAATGTCATCTCACCGGCGTTGCGCGGAATGCCCGCGAGATCCGCGAAACTCTCGAAGAACAGCTTCGATTATCGATGCTTGGGGATGCAAAGGCTGTGGAGGATAATCAGCGGAACTCCGGGACCAAGGACAAAGTCGCGCAGTATTGGATTGAACAACTCATCAGCAAAGCAAAAACAATGAAATCTGACCATCCGCGACGAAAAGCGGACGAAATTGCCGCAGAGCTGAAGACCTGGTTCGATGCGCAGCCTGGGGACAGGATGAATCCCTTGCTTGACTTGGTCGGTCTTGATCCATCGCAAGATACACCAGTCGAGCTGCTTCACACCATCCTCCTGGGTGTCGTGAAGTATATTTGGCATATTCTGAACACCAGTCAATGGTCCGATGCTGACCGGTGCTTACTCGCCATTCGTCTACAGTCCACGGACATCAGCGGGCTGACCGTTCCGCCGATTCGTGCAGGCTATATGATTCAGTATAAAAACTTGCCTTCCATATCCATCATATATCGACACCCGAGCAGTTCGTCCTCGTCAAAGCAGCGGGCGAACTTGGAGCACGGCTTTGGGTTCCCGAGATCGATAGCATGGAGGATTATTTGGCGCAGTTGAAGATTGCGATTGCGAATGTGCTCGACGCATTTGACGCTGTTGATCCCTGCAGAATTCTGGTCAAGCTCAAACTTCATCTCCTGGCACATATCCCGGACGACGTACGACGATTTGGCCCCTCGATACGCTTTGCCACAGAGATATACGAGGCCTACAATGCTGTTTTTCGGCTTTGTTCTGTCTTCAGCAATCGTCTTGCCCCGAGTCGCGACATATCCCGAAAATTTGCCGCGATGGCCCGCGTTAAGCATTTTCTTTCGGGTGGGTATTGGTGGAATTCATCTACAAAGCAGTGGATTCAGGCAGGCAACACAGTGCAGCAGATTCTACTCACCGATCCTGTGTTCCAACGCCACCTGGGCTGGGTTTCTCCCAGTATAACAGATCCTGGATCGATAAAACCTTTCTCGCTGCAAAGAAGACCGGCCTTGAAATGGAGTCAGACAAAGACGTCTACGCATTGGACGTCTGGCACTGCACCTTTGCCTGAAAGCTGTTGGCGCCCCGGTCGCGTTCTCACTGCGCAAAGTGGGGACGAAGTCGCCCTAAACTCTTGGGTGATTGCCCTTGATTCTGGGGGAAATACAGTTATTGGACGCGTTACCGAACTTCTGGTCGCCGAGAAATCCCTGGTAACCCTGGAACAGTTCATCTGCGGCCAGGAACGGCACCCCGACTTTGGTTGGCCGGTCTTACGTCGCCCGAATGGACCAGAGATCGCGCAGAGACAGGTCCAGTCATTTGTTGTCCTGTCAGCGGCGGCAGTCCAGTTCGTAATCTCGGTGCAGCACGACTGTCGAGAAGGAGACTGTCAGCCGACCGTGGTGCAGAAGGAGTTCCAGGAACGGGAAGAGACGAGCCGGAACGTCAGCTTAATAAAACACAGCAACGACGACCACTTTGTTATCAACATGGCAGGCTTGCATAATTTCGTCAAGCTTTGCCGAGCACTTCCGCGAGCCCTCACGGACCTTCAGCCGCTTTTCCCCGATCGTGTGACATTTCACAAAAAAGCAGCGGAGCAAGCACGAGCTCTCAGAGCGAAGGGACGCGCGAAGACAGCAGAGAGGCGGCGTGCCAAAGCAGCAGAAAAGAAGCGGGAAGCAGAACTAGCCGCTGCAGCTGCGAGGCAAGCGGAAGAGGCGCTAGTAACAGGCGAAGAGATTGAGCAGAGTGACGAGGAATCGAACGCAGCCGTGGGTGAGCCAGAAGAGGGCACTGTTGTTGGCGATGTGCCATATGTTGCCGAGCTTGAAGTGGTGGTTCACAACACGAGAGCACGGAAGAGAATGAGAGTAGATGTTTCATAGATGGGGAGATTCAATTGTATTGGACCTATACATGCTGAGGCATCCGTTGCGCAGAGCGGTGTGCGTGTGGTGTATGAGATGGATAAGAAGTCTTACAGCACCCTGGCAATGACGCAATCAGAGAAGCCCGATAGCGCAAAGATATTCGGCCGACCCAAGGTCCAACTAAAAATTGAGATGAAAATGACTTTGGAATCTAATCCTAGAGAGACTTAGAGATGTTATCGAAAAGGGAAGATAATTGACATCACAAAGTACATTAATCCGATCTGGTGATCTCGACGTCAACCCAACCTCAATTCTACTTCATAGTGCTGTTTAGCCACCGCCTCAAATCAGAGTCACCATGTCAACGTCGATTTCAAGTGGATACTAGTTGGTGGTGTATCAGCACTGCCCCTCAACAGATTGGACCACATACCTAGCCCTGATTGGTTTACCTTTGTCAGTTCTAGAAGTCTTTTCACCACCAATGCCTCTAGAGAGTCTACTGCCCGCCTATACCGGTGGTTGACTACCAGCTCAGTGGCGTCGGTCCACTCCTTATCCTCTGATGTCCATCGTACCTCGATAGACAGGCGACGCTCAGTGGCCTGAACTGCCTTGACCGCCTTGTTGTAATTCTCACGTGCATGCCTCCTTGTGTTACCATTCGCTGTTGAGCCCTCTCCAAAGGCTTCATCAAACTTCTCCCTGATGAACACAATGGCAGTTAGAGCTACTGAGTCTTATTGAATCCATTAAGACCCACTTTCGATCAGCCAGATTAACCAGCAACTGGTAGTACTCCATCTGGTCCGTTTCCTCCTGTGGCTCCTTCAGCAGTGTGTTAAGATAGGCCTTCTCTTCCTGGATCCTACTCTTGAGCATGTCCTCTGTCACTCCGGCCTGTTCCATGGCATATTTCAGTGACTCTTCAGTGTCCAAGATTTCGATAGCCTGTTTGTAGTTGTTGACCAAGAACGTGCCTATAAAATGATGAGGGCTGAATATGAAGGACATCCATCACTCACTGAGATTGGCATATGTCTCGAAAGTGTCAAGATGGGCAAAGTAGGTCCGTATAGTCTGCCTTTGATGGAAAACACTTGCATATCGGACCGATCGTGACAGGCCATTCGAGCGGGAAAACAGCCGTTCTGCACCCTCTAGGTCCTCAAGTCCCAACCCCAGAACGTAGGTGGCCAGGTAGTCTAGCTGACACTTTCTGTTGTGGGCATGACCATGGAAGGCCCCTACCAACATCTTGAGGTTCAGCCGGGCAGCTTTTGGACCGAGTGGTGAGTGCCGGATAGTGGTACTGTGACCACAGCCAATGTCATATCCAATGCCAAGGTCCGCCCCAAAAGCGTCCAAGAGGGCATTGACAATGGCAAGAGGGTATTTGGCCCTAAAAAATGTCAGTTAGTTGCCACCGATGCCATGCATGCCAGAGGGACTTACAACTCCCCGCTTTGTACCATGTCTGCCACCAAAAGAACAAACCCATGCCGACAAAGTGCAACAAATATCCCAGTCTCGTCAAAGATGCCCCACATTTTGGCAGTGAGCTCCTCGGTGAGATTCTTCCACCTCTCCTCACAGCCTGAAGAATTCTCCGGCTCATCACTGATCTACAATATCGAAATCAGCCCTATGCCATGTGTACCACGAATCCTATTGCCATAAATGCCACGTACTGGGATTCCGACCTCCTCAGCAAGTCGTTCCTTCGCCCACCGATCCACCCTCTCACGGGACATCAGATAGTCACCACCTGCATCTGCAGCTCTGGGATCTGCACGCTCAGAGTCTCCTCGATGAGCTACACCATCCTCATTGAACCCTTTATCTTTCCTGAGGATGCACTTGAGCGAGTCATTACCGTCCATGAGATGCAGCATGGCGAAGATAAGCTTGTCCTCCCCCTTCAGCTTGTAGGTGCAGGCTGGGCATCCATTTTTGAGGCGCCAGTCAGGTGCATCGCGGCCGAGTGCCGTCTTCACATGCTTCTCGGCATTATCCAAGATCTCCAAATACAAGTCAAAGCAGATGGTGAATCGTTGAGCGCTGTAGGGCTTAAAGGCCGTGCCATGAAGATCCGCCAGTGTTTTGATCCAGGCTTGAACCCCAAGAGCTGGGCACCGTAGGCGTGCGAGACGGAACATCTCTAGGACACGGATTGACACAGCCTGCTTGGGCTTCCATGGTGAGCAGGGGATCAAGCCCTGCCCAACCAGGCAGGAGGTGATATATGTGTCTGTACTGAGGATAGGTGCATCCACAGTATAGGTATCTGGCTATAGCATTAGAACTATTCCACTTGAAACAAAACACCGCACCAAAAACATCGACAACCATCACCCTGAACTCGTTCTCCACCATATCGTCTGAAGGGGACACTGGTCCCTGTGCCATGCCATGCTCTCCCTGAGCAGCAGAAAATGCCATATACGCATCCACCATTTCCTTCATCTGAGCACGGAAGCCAAGGACTCGGCGCTGAACCACATCCGACCGGTATCGCGTGTCCTGACGTTTCCTAAACACGCCTTGTTTAATGCATTTTAAAGCATAGACAAAGCGAGCCCACCGTCTGGCTTTGCCATGCAGGTCGTCAGATAATGCCTGTGCCATATCCTGCATCTCCCCACCCCCATGGCTGATATCGATGGGGACAGCACCGTCAATCACGTCCCCGTATGTGAAATCTCCATCGTCATCCTGCCATTCATCTCCCTCCTCATCAGGGATATCATGAATGTTGTTCATGGTCTTCCGGGTGCTGGCTGACCAGGTTAGCAGCTCAGGTTAGTGATACTGGTGTGGCTTTTCAAATAAAGAGCTCACCTCGTTCCTGCTCTTCTATCTCCATTTGCGTCCTTTGCTGAATTTCTGTCCGTGCTTGGGTTGTCAGGACCTGTAACTTGAGACTGGCCCGCCCATGCGCATCTCTGACTGTTACCGGTACTTTCACCCGTCTATTCATTGGTGCAGCACGGTGCTTTTGCTTTGAATTTGTCGACTTGGCCATGGTGTTCGAGACAGGGAGGCCGCGTTGAGGCCACGAGGTTTCAGACAGGCAGTTCATGAGCCCCAAAGCCACGAGGTTTCACACAGGCAGGTCATGAGGCTCCAATGACGCCATTGAATGGAACTGCCTCATGACAACAGATCCATGGCACTGGTGGCAGCCAAACCAACGTGCCATGGCTGCCACAAAAATTGTCCGTGCACCTTTTTGCCACGGATGCCATCAGCCCATGGATGCCATCTCTGCCACTTGGTCACTTGTACAATAAAATATTGCAAACTACACAGCAAAGAGGTAGCTAGATTATGTATCACGCCAGTATTCATTGTCTGAGTCGTCATTTTCATATGGCGACCCAGTCAATGGTACAGTGTGATCATAGCTTACATTTCCACCGACCATCTCTGAGGGATCCACCGCCAAATCAGCGAGCGCCTCACTCAGCTGCTCCACAACGCGTCTGCGGACGGCTACGGGTCTGGTGCTAGAGCTGGCAGACGCAGCCTCCCCCTCTACAAAAGACCGGCTCACGAGGGCAATTGCATCCTCAGGGGAGCGGCCAGCTGCGACATGTGCAGCGGCCCGAGGGTCCTCCGCGGTATAGAGCATCGCTGGCCCCCTAGTTGCTGCGGCCTGGAAATCGGCCAGTGCAGCATCCAATGAGCTGTGGATGGTCCCACTACCACGGACTGCGTAGGTTGGTGAAGGCGGGACGCTGGACGGTGCAGCTCTGGGCAGTCTTGTTGGGGTGGTAGGAGGGGTGGGGGTGCGAGGGGGCAGGGCGTCATGCTCATGCTCGCCGGCATCACAGCAAGCATGCCAGGCGGGGAGGCAGTCGTCCCAGGCCGTGAATTTGACGGCGCCGCCACGAGCCTTGCCTTCCGACGCACGCTGGGTGCTAGTCCTGAGAAGCAGATGGATGTCCAAAAAAAAAAAGGGGAGAAAAAAATGACACACCAAGACGGATACACGCCACGCTTCGATCCAGCAGCAGGGCTGGTGACAAGATAGAAGACTTTTGCGGTGGCCTTGGTGGTGTTGGGGTCTGCATGAAAGGGCGGAGAGCAACGGCGAGGCTTGGGGGATGACATTGACGCAGGTGGCAAGAAGCGCAGGAAGGGCCGTCGGGGAGATGGGAAGAAGAAGAAGCAATAGTGGCCAACTTCTGGTCACGGGATTGGAAAGGCGGTGCTCGGCTAAGTTCTTTGGGGCGTTTTTGTGGGGTGCCACCAGTGCCACTTAACTCTTCAACACATTTTGCACTGAATGCCACTATTGCCACGAACACAACAAACAAAAATTACTACCCTCGGAAGCTGTATGAGCCATCCTCACGCTGGTAACGACTACCCCTGCTTGACCCAGGGCTCCACCTGGCGTCAGCAACCTTCATCTGAATCTCATCCTGATGTTTTGCCTGTAAGATCGCCAATTCCAGTTCATAATCCCTGCCCTGCTCTCTGTTCCGCTGCCTCTCACAAGCTGTTTCGCGAGCCTTGTCACGACCTAGCTTTTTGGTGGCATTCTCGAGCCTGATTTCCCTTTTTTTGTAAGCCAGGAGCCTCCTGTTTCTGCAGTGCATGTGTTAGTTCGTATCAATAAATGGTCGCACCACATTACTTTTGCTGGTAGGCATCATTCGCGGCCTTTTGACGTCCTTGGTACTCTTGGGCATGAACTGGGTCATCCTGGATCCTCTGGCGATATCTAAGGTTTATATGAGCAGCGTAACAAGGCAACAAGACGGCCAGATACTCTTTCATCTTGATACAAGATTTCTCCGCCAGTTCTTCCTTTTTCCTGCGAAAATTTAGTCAGGCATTGAAGATTAAGGCATACCAAACTCACTTTTCACGATATCTTGCACAAGCAAGACGTCTAGCAGCAGGGGTACGTGATGGCACAGGTGGCATTTTTGGGACATTCAGGCTTTCTGAAGGGCTAAAAAGACCGATAAGACGCCCAGACATGTGCAGGGGACCAAGGAAGGACCAACATGTGAGAATCTTTCATATTTGTGAAAGTTGGAAAAAAGTGTGTCGTGGTAAGAGAAGAGAAGTGGGGTACCTATATGCAGATATGGCACATTTTGGACCGTTTCATGTACAAACACAAATCTCGATGTAGAAATTAGAAGTAATGCAAAAAATATTCCTGGACCCACGTATGTGTTAAAACTTCAAATTGGCTTCCTCAGATTTTTAATTTATGGCTTGAGGAAGACCCGTTATCGAGTTGTTGTGTGTCTAGAGTTGGCGATCACCTGTCTAGAGTTGGCGATCACGACATTTTATGGCAAGTCCAGTGGTGGCATGGGTGGCATGATCAAGTTCATCACATTTTTCGGTGGCACTCATGGCATTCATCACAAAATTTGTGACCTCAGTGTGGTCAAGATACATGGCATTGGTGGCAAAATAAGTAAACGTCCAAGAAATTGCGCAGGAAACAAGTAATTCTACACCCAGCCAGCCTTCAGCTCATCCAACGTAGAAAACAAAGCAGCCCCCGCCGCAGCCCTCTCCAACCCGAGTTTGCGCTCCTCCTCAATCTCCTCCACCGTCAGCGTAGCAAAATAGTCTTTCTCAGATCGAAATCCACGCTCGACCCATCGGAAGAGCGCTCCCGCGGTGTATTGGGTGAATGAATACCGTGTCTCGTGCTCGGCGATCCGGGTGTTTGAGTGGAAGATGGCCGCGCTTGGGATGAGGATCGTGCATCCCGGTGGGAACTCCAGGATGAGCTTGCAGTCCCAAAGAATGAGATACCCGCCCTTCGTATAGTCAAACGTGCCAAGAGCGGTAATTGCACACCACCCGTATGCGAGGTTGGCGAAGTCACGGTGCCCGAAGGCGCAGGTACGAGGGCCGAGGTTGAAGGTACACGCCGACCAGATGCTGTTGACGAAGGGCCGCTGGAGCTTGGGGTTCTTGAGATAGAAGGAACCCATGTAGTCAATATAGAACTGGAAGAGGTGCGGCGCCCAGATGGAGAAAAGGCCTGAAGGGATGAGCATGGGCTTAAATAGGAGGAGAAGGAACGCACCTGAGCCAAATTCGGCAAGGTCAATGAAGGCAGCGTTGCTAACCAGGGCGAGAATGACAGCGGTGTTGATAATCCCGTTGACGAAGTCACCAGGCTCATCGCGACCAGTCCCGTGGGTGGCTCCCGTGGTGAGCGAGGCCCAGTTGCCGTGCCGATGGTAAAGACGAGACTCAGACAGTGAAGCCTGAGCCTGTGCAATTTCCATGGCCTCCACCGCTGGGTCATGGATGTCTCGCATGAAGTTGGGGGTGTCTGGAATGCCTCCGTACACAGCGCAGACGCGCTTTTCAGAGTCGACAATGGGGCGTGGATTCCTGAAGAGCAGTGAGCCCTAGAAGAAAGGGAGACAAAAAAAAAACGAAGTGCGCACCCAGCATCCTTGGGTGCTTTGACCAACGTGAACCCCGGCTTCGTTGCGTCCGGTCCAAAGAACGTCTCCAACGAGTGAACGATTCCAACTGGGTCGTGCTCCCCAGTGGCGGCGTCAGGCGGAATGCCGTGGTCCTGCAGCCCGATCCAGCCTGTCGATGCAATGCGTACTTTGCAGACCTTGAATCTTGCAGCAATGGACCCGTCTGCTGCAGCGACTTTTGTCCGACGTTGGTGTGCAGAGGGGCGAGGGTCCTGGAAGGGGTCGCCCCTGGAGAGAGAGCGTTGAGTTCCGTTGTTGGCCGAAGATGGTGGAATGCGGGAGAGAGGAGTGATCGGGGCAGTGCCACTGTCCGGCTCGGATAAATCTTCATAGCCGATGGCTGCCGCAGCCATGGTGGCAGCTGTGGATGTCGAGAAGCCGGTGGCATGGATGGCAGAGCCTTGCGAGACTGAACGACGTCAGAGCCGTTTGGTGGCATTGGTGGCATGAAGCCAAAAAACCACAAAAACCTTTCATTTTTGGCGACACCGGGATTTTGAAGCACAGTGGTGGGGTTGGGGAAGGTGAAGGGAGAGTCAAAGGCTGACGTGGCAGCTAAATAGCACCACACCGAATTTTTACGTCTAAATTACTCTTTGTGCCACGGGTGCCATCCGCTGCTTTGTGAGGGCACCCTTGCCATCAGTGCCACCGATCAGAACAAGCACGTGACCGCGATGCGGCGATCAAAGTCTTCTCCATCCACAACTCCGAGTGCCACTGCCGCCAACGCTCAAAATACTGTCAGATTTGGAACGGTAAGTCTTGTTTGGAGCTGGGAGCAGTTATTCTGACCCGTATTTATTTTCAGATGCCCCCCCAAATATCCAATAACCGGAAGGCCAGCATTGCCAATGAACAGCCCCTTGCGCAGAAGTACGCGGTCCACCGCACCTGCCCCTGCCAAACCGAAGAGGGGGGCCAAGGCCAAAGCTGCCGCAACCTGCTGCCCCATCTCCACCCCCGCCAGTGGCAACGCTGCCAGGTTCATCTAAGACCAGGGCGTCAAAGCGCAGAGCGACCGCCAAAAAGCCACCCACCCCTGAGTCCGAGTCGGAGTCGGAGTCTGAGGAGCTCCCCCTCGACGAGCTCATGTCCTTACCCGCAGGGGAGGAGGTTGATCTCGGTGGCACCCTTCCTTCTGGCACCACCAACAAGGGTGCTGCGCTGGACGAGGACGATGCCGGCGATGGAAATGACGCGCCCGAAGACCGCGCCCAATCCGTGTCTCCCACTACCGCCAACGAGGATGCCGCAGCTGACGAGGAGCGCAACGGGCACGGTGAGAACACCCTGTCTCCACCCTCCATTATCACTGATACAGGTGCAGCGTCCGAGGGAGAGCACCTCCAATCCCCGCCCCATGAGAACGAGCACACTGCATCCCCGCGTCCCGAGAGCGAGCGTGCCACATCTCCGCGCTCTGAGAATGAGCGCACCGTGTCCCCGCGTTCCGGGAACGAGCGCACCGTGTCCCCACGTTCCGAGAACGAGCGCACTGTGTCCCCACGTCCCGAGACTGAGCGCTCCCCGCCCCCACATCACAAGTCCCCGTCCACCGCTGCCACCAAATCAGCATCCACCTCTGCCACCGAAGAACGGGGCAAGTCCCCACCCCCCAGCACCACTGACAAGGGCTTGGCGTCTGGCGATGGTGTGGATGCGGGTGGGGATGAGGAGCCGGACCGCCAAGATGACGATGACGACAGTGGCAGCAACAAGGACGGCGACGAGGACAGCAACGAGAACGACGATAAGGACAGCGACGAGGACGAGGACGAGGATGAGGACGAGGACGAGGACGAGGACGACAGCAACAGCGACGACAGCAGCGGGGAACATAACCCCGGAGGCCAGAGCTACCGCGACAGACATCCCGGGGCACCCGTGCAGCCACCCAGGCGCCCGAGGGCTGAGAAGGGGAAGTCCACGGCGGAGAAGAACACGGCGGTGCTCAAGGGGAAAGAGTTGAAGGCAGCGCGCAAGATCCTCGATGAGAAGGTCAAGGAATTCGAAGACCTGCTTGAGGCTCGTGCGGCGGAGCTGTCGGAGCAGCTCAACATTCCGCTTCGCGAGGTGAAGCAGCGGCTTGGGCATGTCACCAGGTACACAGATGGGCGCGACTACAACGAGTTCACTGCGAAGGTCTGGAAGCGGATGAAGGAGATGAACGTTGGTAAGGACCTACTTTTGTCGTTATTCATTGAAGATGCTGACCGTGCAACTATAGGGAAGCAGAAAGGGGAGCGCATCCAAATGCCAGAGGTGCAGAAGGTTGTTCAGGCCGAGGGCGCCGATGCGTGGTCTGCAGACGACCTCGTGCAGCTCAAGGAGGATTACCTGGCATACCAAGAGAGCAAGAATAAGGGCACTCGCCCCTCCAACAACTCTGCTGCCAAGGATGCGGGTGCGGTCGCCTCCAATATTTCGAAGGAGGTAAGTTTTGGGTTTTCTTGTGGCACCAGTGGCGCTGTGGCATCCATGGCAGCCATGGCTGACCTGTGTTTTAGATGGATCTTCTTCAGCACCGCACTGGGGCACGGGCATTTGGTGTCCTGGCCGGTGGGCATGTGAACGACACCATTTCCCCGACGCTTCTCGGCGACCCCGCCAATTTCAAGTTTCTTCAGGAGGTCTACAAGATCGACCCGGTGGTTTTTTTTGGTGAAGTACAACAGCTGGACAAACCTGGACGCCCAGGGCATCAGCGCCGCGGCCGCTACTTCCAGCGACACCATGCCTGCCGATCTCACTGTGCGCAGGTCGGAGGTGGCAAAGATGATCGAGAGCGACCTTCGTGCGTTTCTGATTGCCTCTTGATTTTACTAATTTCCTGTTTAGGCAATAAAACCAACAACCCCAACGTCAAAATGAATTACAAGGATTACGAGCGGGTCATCCAAGGCGGCCTTGGGTGGACGTTGGTCGGCTGGCCAGAGGGCGCTACTTTTGTGGCGCCCTCCAACTTCAAGGCTGGAGGCACCGGCCACATTGTCACGCTTTGGCAGCGCCTCAAGTCTGGCGCATGCCGTTTCGATCCAACGGACCCTGCACTGCGGGCCGAGATTCTAGCGAGACCCTCGGGGAAGCGATCAAGGAAGGCGAAGGGGTCGACAGCGAAGCCGAAGTCGGCCGAGGAGGAGCCAGACGCAGCGGAGACGGATGCAGACACCGATCCCGAGCCTGCTGCGGGGAAGAAGCGGAAGCGGCAGGAGGACAAGGGCGAATTGCAGGAGGGCGGTTCGGGGAAGAAGTCGGCGGGTGGGAAGAAGGCGAAGCAAGCCGAGGGGAAGGGGAAGGAGAAGGAGAAGACGAAGGAGAAGAAGGGGAAGGGGAAGGAAGACAGCAGTGGGAAGAAACGGAAGCGGGGCGCCGACGGCGAACAAGAGGAGCCGCCGAAAAAGAAGAAGCGCAAGCCCTTCGCCCACTCAACCGGCCACAGGAGTGCCGAGTTTGTGGCCACTGATGACGACGAGCCCAAGGGAAGCACCGCCGGTGGCAATGCAGTCGCTGGTGGCAGCAGTGGCACCGGTGGTAGCAGTGGGGTCGCTGGTGGTGGCAGTGGTGGCAATGCGGTCGCTGGTGGCAGCACTGGCCCCAGCACCTCTAGCTGGGATCGCATGCAGGAAAAGAGGGCGAAGGACCTCAAGGCTGCTGCCGAGGCGAAGCAGAGGATGGAGGCGAACATCGCAGCTGACATTGCGTCGGGTAAGATTAAGCCCAAGACGAAGAGGAAGCGCCAGCCGAAGTCCGCCAAGGAGATTGACGAGGACGACTACGACGACGAAGATAGTTCGTAGTCGCCAATCTCCGCTCCACCTTCCTGTCCTCCTTGCTGCCTGCTCCTTCCGGCCGCCCGCATTTTTTTTTAACCCGCATACTACTACAACGCCTGCTTGGCCCATTGTTTTTATTTTGTTTTACATACACACACGCACGAAATAAATGCTGTTTTCGTTCTCTCTGTTTGGTGGTGGTAAGTAATCTGTGGCACTGGTGGCAATGTCACTTGCAAAATTATAAGTGTTTTGGAAGTGATTGGTGGCACTGGTGGCAATGTCTCCGAAAATGATGAGGTTGCTTTCCAAGGCTTTTCAAGTGATTGGTGACACCAATAGCTGAATCAGCGGACCACAGGTTGTCTGATAACCTACCTGCGACACAAATGGCTACTCACCTACCTACTGATGCTGTCAAAAATCGACCCGTGGCACCTGTGGCTAATCAACCTAACAAAATTTCCAGATCCTGTTAAAATCGACCCATGGCACGCGTGGCTAATCAATCCCATCACAAATTTACTGATCCTGCTAAAATCGACCCGTGGCATGCGTGGCTAATTAACCCGGTCACAAAATTTACTGATCCTGGCAAAAAATCAACCTGTGGCACGGGTGGCTAATCAACCTGGTCACAAATTTACTGATCCTGCTAAAATTGACCCGTGGCACGGGTGGCCAGTTAACCCAGTCACAAAATTTACTGATCCTGCTAAAATTGACCCGTGGCACGGGTGGCTATTTAACCCAGTCACAAATTTACTGATCCTGCTAAAATTGACCCGTGGCACCGGTGGCTATTTAACCCGGTCACAAAATTTACTGACCCTGCTAAAATTGACCCGTGGCACGGGTGGCTATTTAACCCGGTCACAAAATTTACTGACCCTGCTAAAATTGACCCGTGGCACGGGTGGCTATTTAACCCGGTCACAAAATTTACTGACCCTGCTAAAATTGACCCGTGGCATACATGGCACTAATTGGGTCACATTTTTGGTACTGATCCGGGTCTAAAGGTTTGGTGGCAGCTATGGCACTATTTTGTCACAAAATCACGCTTTACTGACCCCCTGCCAAAACCCTTCAAAATCAGTGGCACAGGTGGCCAAAATCCCATTTTTCTCCCTGGCCACCCAACGGGTGGCCGCCATGGCACCCCTGCCATGGCATTTCCGTGGCACAGGCAGTTTGCCTATAACTAATGGGTACCATTGGGGGGGATGGTACCCTATAGTTAGAGGTGATTTGTGGTATTATCAGGTGCGCAGCAGCGGCGTCATGGGAGCTGCTACGTGCGTCTGATATCGCTCTTTTATTCCATTGATTCTTTTTCGTGCGTGGCACCTGTGCGCGGGCTTCTGAACGCTGTCCTCGCTCCCCGCCAGACCGACTCCTCAGACTCGGCGCATCCAGCATCTCGGAACAGCCATTGCGCTGGTACATCTGCAGTTGGTTCATCTCGGGGCGCGCCCCCACTCGCCCTTCGGGGAGGAAGTGCATCTATGCACGAATCTCGGCTGCGTCTTACACTACTGAGCTTCCATCGGGTCAAGCGTCGTGCCTTCTGGTGTTTCCTTCTCATTTTTAATTATGGTGTGGATCCACTCTCGGGCTGCTTTCTGAGGAACGCGATTGGGGGGGGGCGGATATCCTGTTCGGCATACATCTTTCATTTGCTGCCATCAACTCACAACCTGCCGTGTGCGCATATGGTGGGGTATATGCCCTGCCCCTTTCCTGCCATCTTGCGCATCGCCTTCACTCCTGCGTATTGCCGGGATCGTGAAGAATGGATAAATTCCATGGATAGATCTATTCATTCTTTGCTGCTCTCTCTTTTCTTGGGTTCTTGCTTCGACCGCTGAGCTCAATCATGCTGTGGTCTCAGCGGTCTTTCATGTCGGTCCTATTTCCGGGACGACACAGCCACCCGGCCGCTCCTGCATACGTGCACAGTGTCCCTCTCCTTCAACGACTTTTGCTGCTTGCTTTGCTCTGTGAATTGTCTCAGTCTTCTCATTCTTTCCTCCATCCTCCATTCTTCACTCAATCTTCTGGTCTTTTTCATGATTCTAGTCCTTTCCTCAACATCTACGGCAGTGGAGAGGCAGCGGTACGCGCGATAATGTGCCTCACAAACGAGAAGCGGAGACTCAGATGTCACACAGATGAAGTCTCTGCTACGACCCCACTAATGCGTGGAAATGTACTCAATCCAAGCTGCACATGCACACACTGCAAAGGCGCAAGATCGTGCCTTCTGACATGTGCGCAGCTATGAGCAGCATTCGATGGAGCGCTGAGCTTGTTGGAGTTGCGCAGGAAGAAGGGATGCACTGCCAGAGCGCCGAGATATTATTAATAATAATATGAACAGCGGCACATCGGCAGACACCAGGATGGTCGCCTCTCCTGCTCGAAACAAACAAAAAAAGTAGATTCAACAAAGGACATCGAAATCTATGGTAGGTAGGCAAGTAAGTAGTTGTCTGCGGTGTCTGCACGTCACGTATCTGTGCGCCTCTTCGATATAACTCTTTCTTTCTCGGCCACGCTGCAGTGTCTAATTAATAACCCCTCCCCGCTGCCTCCCTCACGCACTATCGCCATCCACCACCAGCGCCTCTGCCTTGCTTATCTCTGCCGCCATGGTGTACTCTTGCTACAGAGTGGTTACACTTATTCTGCTCTGCCGTCGAACAGAAAAATGTCGCCGCTGTCGCCGATCTCTTCGCTGAGGGTGCTTTGTGGCAAGATATCCTTGCTCTCACCTGGGACTTTCGGACGTTTCAAGGACCCGCCATTCAGCAGTTCCTCGTTGATCGTCTAGCGGAAGCACAGATGTCCAAACTCGAGCTGAAGGGGGAACATCTGCGCTTGATACGACCTTACCCTGATATCGTCTGGATCAAGGCCATGTTTACGTTTGAGACGCACATCGGATTGGGTTCTGGTATATTTCGGCTCATACCACAAAAGGACGGCGACTGGAAAGCGCACTGCATGTTTACCCAGCCGTATACGGTGTTTTGATGTATCAGACCTCTGCTGATTAGCGTGAGGGCCTGATATATCAAAACCGCTAAGCCACCATGAAAGCTGATACATCAACACACCTTTTTGCCCCACACGTCGCCGCGCTGGCCCGTATACGCGCCCACCATCTGCCCGCCTCACGCCTCAATTGATGGCGCTCCACTGCCACTCCAAATGGGTCGATTTTGTTGACACTTGTTATACTCCCATCATCCTCATCATCCCTCCCACACCAAATAAAGCAAAATTTCAATGCCCATGGAAACTCAAATAGATTTCCTAAGAATCTATGTGAAAATCAGTCCTAAGGTAGAGAGCGTGGGAATCCAGCACCTTTATGTAAGCAGCCATCAAAACGTTCCCACAGCCAAATCTGAGGTCGAGAAAACTATTTTCTTTTTCAAACATGGGTAGGAGGCTCAGGCAAGTATAGAATATATTTTGGGACCCAATATGTACATTAACAGGTTGAAATGGCAGCCTTTATCTCTGCAATCATTGAGGGAGGTAACATGCGATGCCCACTGAACCGGCGGTTGATGTGAACCAAGTCACCCCCACTCAGTCCTTGTGCATATGCTAAAACAAATTGTGCTGCATGGTTGGCAAACCTAGAAAACCCATCAAGGTTAATGAAGCATCCAACCATGAAATTTATTTAAATTCACCGAAGTTGTGCAGAGAATTGTTGTCAGAGTCTGACGTCAGGTGCTCACTGTCACCTTCATCTGGCACCTCTTCCACAGTGGCTTTTAGGGAGTTTCGGGCCTTTTGGAGGTTGTTCTGTCGTGCCTTGTGTGATTTTGTAGCCCTAGCCATGTCTAGGACTGAGGATGAGTAAAAGAGAAAGGAGAGTACAAATGCCTCATGGAAGCCGTATGTCAAAGCCATGCAAAAGGGGCGGCCCGGATCGGACCGAATTACGGGCCGGTCACGTGGTGGCTGTGCTGCGGCCAAATGTTGCAGGCACATTGTGTCAAAAAATGCTCCGATAACTGTGAAAAAGTGTGCTACAACTCAAAAAAAGCGAAAAACTTTTTTGCCTTGAACTCTCTCAAATCTTTTTTTTTCTTGAATCCGGTCAATAGGAACTGTACATGATACCCCTAAGTATAATTCCTATTGACCAGAATACCCCTAACTACTATGGGGATTTTATAATTCTAGCCAAAAGTTGCAAGTGATGGCTGCTTACATAAAGGTGCTGGATTCCCACGCTCTCTACCTTACTGAGATTGTGAAACCAAGCTGCATGGAAACTCAAATAGAAAGCAGAAAATTCAATACCAGAATCAACTATAAAGAAACAAAGCATTTTGATTGCACTGAAAGGGTCTTTGAATCTTCTAAAATCAGTGCGCATTTCAGCAGCGCTGAAATCCTGAGGGATTTTTGCCATTGGAGGAAGCCAGCCAATGGCAAAAATGGCTCAGAATTTCAGCGCAGCTGAAATGCGTGCTGATTTTATGACTTTCAAAGAGCATTTCAATGCCACTGGAGTCCTTTGTTTCAATACAGCTGATGCTCATGCAGATTCTTACTATTTCTCTTTGAGAATCTATGTGCCTTAGTTTCATGATCTCAGTGGCGATATGTGAATAGATTCGTCGGAAATCTATTTGAGTTTCCATGGGCATTGAAATTTTGCTTTATTTGGTGTGTCCTCCTCCCTCCACTGCGTCGGCTGCCCTTCGCCTCTGGGGCCCCAGCTGGCTCTAAAGCTTTACTGGGCTTCTCTTCAGCATCGAATACATCATCATGTCGACTCTATGGCCGCCAACCCCTCTACGTCCCGCCCGATTGCCGCTGCGCTGGCATGCATCCCCCAGATGGTATCCACCATAAAACCTGTACCCTTGCAGCAGCTCCTTCTATATTTTACCCCAGCCAATAGTACCCATATGCCTTTGCTCTTTCCGGTTTTTGGCTCTCAAAACGCCCTCATCCGGCCGTTGTCGTTCTTGCCTCTCCCCCGCTTCAATTGGGCTGGCGCCCTGGGTGTTGGCCCCCGTTGTGCCCAGAATCTTACAAGGTTCTACCCACCGTTCAACCAAAAGGTGCGAGCATGCCCTCAGCGTCGTAGCATGCGTTTCTGCGTCCCAGCGCGACAGCATCGACGGCACCGCTTTTTTCCGCAAAAAATGTGCGTCCACTCTGCTCTTATGGCAATCCAACAACAAATTTCTGATACCATACCCCTCGTACTATCTTCCCTGGGCATGATTGTCGAAATAACCGCGTGCACGTCTGTTGGTGCGTGCTTCCTCGCCCAATCCGCCCGCAGTGTGCCCACCCGCTTTCCGTCGCCCCTGCGCGCCCTGCGCTCCCGCTGCCCGTACCTGTGCTCCCGCTGCTGACCGCCGCAGCGCGCCACGCCCGCCATGCCCGCCGTGCCCTGCCCGCCGCTTGCTTCCACACTTACTACTGCTTCCCTGCTCGCACCACGGCCTCCGTCCTTTGTCAGGCCTCCTTCCGGCACACTTGTCCTTGTGCAGTTGTGGTGTCCACATTCGGTTGCCCTTTGGTCTGGCACCTCTTTTGCCTCGCTCGATGCTACCCTCCTCCCTCTTGCTCTTTCTTCTCGGATCTGTTTTTTTCTTCTCCTGGGACAGAAACATTGTACATATACTCGAGAGATACCACCGTTAATATGTTTCAACGTCGAGCTCTTGATTATCACCCTATTTGTGTCTCCTTTTTATGTGGACTGGCGCCAATACTATTTTATTTCACATCTGTTCTTGTTTTGAGTTTTTGAAACCGAAAGAACGCGCAATTTTTCGAGTTTTTGGAGTCGAACAATGCTTTCGGTTTTTCGGGTCCGGTGAATTAGGGGAGCTCAGAGTAACTTCGCCGAAGTGCTTTTTTGCCGGAGCGCTGGTCGTCAGGTGATTTGTTCCAGAATTTTGACGGTCACATCAAAGAGCAATCATTGAATCAACAAACACCACATCATCGCCGGCGACGTTAAACAAGTGCTGCTCGTTGTCTCCCGCGACGTCAACACTCGAAATTGTGTGCTGTTCTTCGCCCACTCGGCAGGTGTGTGGTAGACACAGTTGCTGCCCGGCATGTTGGGCTTCGGCGATTGCTCCGAGCCAAATTTCACCCCAGATGTCTCTCCCGACGATCAGAATGTGCGCGCTCAACACGCCCGACGTCTCCCGACCATTGCGGCGATCGTCGCCGCGAGTCATCAAACAAGTTGATCTTAGCTGATGTGACAATGGGAACAATCACCTGACGACCAGCGCTCCGGCAGACAAGCAGGAAAAGCACTCCGGCAAAGTTACTCTGAGCTCCCCTATTATTGACACTCCGGTTCGTGTGCCGAAGCAGTTCCCACGAGCGTCTCTATCACAGAGTTCAGCTTCGTTAAACGTGTTTGTGCACTTTTAAGAAATTCTGAAGAGACAGATCTGTTCTATTTCACTAGCCAAACTGATGGGTGTGCATAATTTAGAAAATCTATAAAATTGTAACGCTGTACTACAAATAAACACGTTGATGGCGTCTCTAGCACGAACAATTGCCTCGACCACAACCTACTTGCCTTTACATTCGTATTCTAGCATCTTCAATGGAGTCTACTATCCTAGCCAACTCCCAAAGTGTGCACGGTTCGAAAAACTGACATCTGTACAACAAGTTATAACGCATTAAAGCAGACAGGCACAGTTGATGGCGTCTCTAGCACGGAAAACAGCCTCGAGGACGACCAGGAAAGCTTTATATTGGTGTTCTAAGGTCATAAAGGAGGTCCTGGAGGCTAGCCAATTCGTAAAATGACCTTCATTGAAAGAACTTGATGCAGGATAAGATGTTGCACAAAAGTGTCCTGTGGGCAGCCCAAAACACAGTGCAGCAGTAACTCGGTCTTCCACCGATTTGTGGTTCGGGTTCGAAACTTTTACCCTGGCTTCAGTTTCCCAACCGCACATATTCTCGTCGGGTAGCCTCCTAGGCACTTTTTTATGAAGTTAGAACACGAATATAAATCTAAGTAGGTGGTCATCGAGCGATTTTTTGTAAGAGGCGCCGAACAAGCGCTCATTTAGCGCCCATGATCCTAGATTTCTCGAAATATACATATCCACCGGTTTGGATCGTCAATTCCAATCGATCCCTCTCTTCAGATCGTTCCAAAAATGCCCAAGAGTGGTTAACAAAGGAAAGGATTTTGCTAGAGACGTTCGTGGGAACTGCATCCGGTACCTCGGCATCGTGATCCGGAGTGCCATTCTTGACGCTTTCTGCTCTTTACGACGACCACTTCGTACCGAAAACCTCGCTTCAAGAGTCCCTGTCGCCCGCGTGGTCCTCCAACTTGGTCTATACATTACTAGGCACATATTCCCCGCTTTTGGCTTCTTTTTACTGGACAGGGCCCTCGCTACAGATGCTTTTGCCGACAACTGCATCTTGAGCTTCGAGCTCCCCCTACTGCGATCCAATGTCGCCGAAACTCATCCTCTACCCCTGGAAAACCTAGAACAAACTCCTGCCGACGTTATTTTTGGTCCACCAGCGGTTGCCAGCTCAGAATGAGGCCATTTTGCGCGCAAAGATAATCTGGGCCAAAAGGACACACAGAGAGAGCAGGGGAGTCGGGTTTCCGTGGCTTCAGGTGCGTCTGTGGTAATCTGAGGTCTGCTTAACCCTTACCTTTCCCAAGTTTCCCCCATTCGCGACCTAAAAACACTTTTTTCTGCCACGTCACTCGTCACCGCTGCGTCGAGGCTTTGCTGCTTGCTCTAACCGACGACAAGCGGCTCCCAGCGGCTCCCATTCTTCTGGGATCGTTTTCGTCGGTCCGCGTGCCCGTACGACGACGAGTAAGGCACGACCAGGCAGGGTGAAGCAAGACGCCCGCTGTCCGACCCGCCAGCACCGTGCACGCCACGTGAGGCCTGCTAGGCATGCTTCGACAACCCGAGGTGCCCCGTCCCAGGCTGTGGTCATGCCTGGCAGCGGTAGCGAAGTCGCATCGCACGGGCAGTGGTGGTACCGGACCACGCTACTGCTGTGGCGCGCGGATGATGAGGTACGGGGAGCTTGATAGCGCGAGAGCGTCGACCAGCGGCGACTCTTAGGTCACACCCGCTTCCTGCGGTGACGTGCGATGGCGGAAAATACCCGCTCGACACACAGCACGAACACCGGCTCGATCTCCCTACCTGCAGCGTCGCCACAGCACATGCGGTATCGCCTCCGATGCCCCCTGGCGTGCTCATCCCCTGCGCGCGCAGGCTGAGCCAGCGCGTAGGCCGCGGATTCTACTTTCGTGCCGCGCGCACGGAGCCCCCGCACCCGGCCGCGGATTCTACATTTCTCCCTGCGTCTTCGCCGAACACACCCCAACCGCTACCGGCGTTGCCTTGGTCCCGGGCTTCCGCACTGCATCGCGCAGAACGACGGTGCTGCGCGCAGGCGCGACGAGCGAGGAGCACCCCCAATTGCTTTTCGCGTGCGCGTGCACCCGCGGTGCAATGGTATCGGGCAATAACTGGAGTGCGGCCTCATCAAGCGTGCACGGCAGCTGCACCGCACAAGCGCCGCCGCCAGCACCTGCCCCCGAGCTGACCTGCGGGCCGCGCGCCACGTTCCTCTGGCACGACGTGCACACTACCTGCGTATTCAGTCGCTGGGTACGCAACGGGGGCCGCGAAGCCGGCCGGTGGTCAGCAGCGTATGCAGCTATTGGTGCGAGCGTGCACGCTGCATCCAGCCATCTGTCTGCGCCCACGCGTCGCGGCGATCCCTCCAGCGGCGCAGACCGTGACATATGCGTCCAAGGCAGGCTTGCCCTGAGCTTGGTTCGTCGCTGGAACGCGAGTGCGGCCAAGAGCGAGAGGGGCACATTTTCGCTTTAACCGCGTTTTACGTTGTTATCTAGCCTCGTTTAGCTTAGTTACTGTACATCATGTATGGCATTTAGCGTCCCCGTATTCAGTAATTTTCTTGCGATTTTTTTGCGATTTTTCGTGCACGTCGTCGCCGACGACGTTGAGAGGTTTTGATCGACGTCGAGATGTTCTGATGGGCCTGCTCGTTGTTGATGACAGTGACGACTAGCAAAGGAAATGGCCCGATGGCTGCTCGAAAAAGATGTGAAAAGGTGCTGGGCTGATGTATCAGATTGACCTCTAAGTTAGCGGTTTTTATATATCATGGGTCGACCGCTGATTAGCGGTCGCTGATATATCACGCCGCCATACTAAGGTGGTTTACCAATCTCTGAAGATCTCAAAGACTTTCCTGAGAAAGTACTATGACGGTTCCTTTGTACAAATATTTATTTACGCGCGCGAGGGTCATTTTGCGCGCGCGCGACCTCAAATTGCGCGCGCGAGCTGATGTGTGCATTACAGCTAATGTCGGAACCGAAGGCGCGACCAAAAATTTCCTCATTTGGACACATTTTGGAATCCGCGACCGATTCCCTCATTTCTCTCTCATTTCTCGTCGGATTACCATGGTTTATGGGTCATTCTTTCAGGATAATTACGGCGCAATTAGTGATAGAGCCAGATTTTCCAAGGATTCTTTTCTTTCTACCACATGACATGGGGCCCTGTTTTGAGTTTAACATGTTCTACAGCAGTAAGTTCTAGTCTGAATGAGCCAGAAATTTGGGAGGGACGACTCTAACGCAATCTAAAAAGGGTGATAGAGTCGGATTTGCAGACTTCTTGTCCAGAAAATTGTTATCATGGGGCCCTGTTTTGAATTCAACACGTTCTACAGCAGCAGGCTCTAGTCTGAATAAGCTAGATATTTGGGAGGGACGACCCTAACGCAATCTAAAAAGGGTGATGGAGTTGGATTTGCAGATTTCTTGTCCAGAAAATTGTTATTGCACCAAATGGTCTATAAGGTTTAGACACAATAACTCCCTCAGTTTTCAACTAAAATCATCGAATCAAGGGACTATGGTGTTTTTCTGGAGGCTGCCTCTGGATTTTGGAATTATTTTGGTCAAAAACATGTCCCAGAAATGCTCCAACCAGAGTGCGTTGTGTTCGCATACGTCATCACTGTGACCCTCATCACATCACTTGCGCCTACAGTCACTTGGTTCACGTCGTCTTTGTCTTTCACCACCACTGTATTTCTCATACAAGACCCCTCTAGGGTTTACAAATGGCATATAAATTCAGTGCAGAAGAACTCAATGTCAATCCCTTACTCTCCACATCCTTCCAACGACTCATTCGTCCATTCTCTTCTTTCCAGAAAACCGTTATGCATGTGGCTGCATGCTCAAGGGTCCCACCTGGAAGATATGCAGAAAGCTCTCCTGACCTCTCATGGGCTCAATATGTCCTTCCCTGAAATTATGGCTGCCATGGAACCATTGGACTCGGACTCAAAGCTTAGTGAGCCTGTAAGATTTCATGTGAAGTACCACTGCAGCCGTACTGAACATGTACTAAATCTATGATAAAAAGCTTCAAGTTCCCTTGCTTCTAGCTTCGAGCTCGGCAGGACAAGATGCATCTGGAGGCTCAAGTGTACCTGTTGTGTTTGTGAGGGGTTTGCGGTATGTAATTCTCTGTTTCTAAATAGCCATCCTCATCTGGATCTTACTGCTTCCAAAGGTCTCTCTACTGGCCGACTCAGAGGTTTGAATATCTAAGGCTTTCTCGTTGTTGGTCTGGGTGTAGAACTTCGATTCACACTAGCTTACTGTTTCTGGTGTTCAAAGATATCAGCCAAGTACAATGATAAATGTCTCCGCTCCAAACCTTCAACGCGTTGTGGTCGCGTCTTGAAATGCATCTAGTCCCTTGATTCAATGATTTTAGTTGAAAACTGAGGGAGTTATTGTGTCTAACTAAACCTTGTAGACCATTTGGTGCAATAACAATTTTCTGGACAAGGAATCTGCAAATCCAACTCTATCACCCTTTTTAGATTGCGTTAGGGTCGTCCCTCCCAAATATCTAGCTTATTCAGACTAGAGCCTGCTGCTGTAGAACGTGTTGAATTCAAAACAGGGCCCCATGATAACAATTTTCTGGACAAGAAGTCTGCAAATCCGACTCTATCACCCTTTTTGGATTGCGTTAGAGTCGTCCCTCCCAAATTTCTGGCTCATTCAGACTAGAACTTACTGCTGTAGAACATGTTAAACTCAAAACAGGGCCCCATGTCATGTGGTAGAAAGAAAAGAATCCTTGGAAAATCTGGCTCTATCACTAATTGCGCCGTAATTATCCTGAAAGAATGACCCATAAACCACGGTAATCCGACGAGAAATGAGAGAGAAATGAGGGAATCGGTCGCGGATTCCAAAATGTGTCCAAATGAGGAAATTTTTGGTCGCGCCTTCGGTTCCGACATTAGCTGTAAATACGGCTAAGTACACCATAACTACAGCATGAGTATTTATAACAACTATTCCTGCTCAACGTCTCGCTGATGCGCTTACGGCGCCCAGTAGGCTCTCCCAATGGGCACCTGAAACTTGAGCCCAATATTAATGACACCGATACAAATAAAATGTCCCGTCGGAAAAATGAATATGGAATATAGGTGAAATGATACATAAATCCATGATTCATGTGCCGGCGTGCACATTGTGCCCTGGATCCCCCTTGAACTGCTCAAGACATGTCCATGGACTGGTGTTGCGGACGGGATCGGCTGGGCGCGAAGCAATCTCGGACCAACCACCGTAAAGCGGTCGTCGCAAGGATGTGGAGACCTTGATAGAAATTCTTGAGGGCCAGAGAGGTCGCGAATGGGACGCTAATGGACACGAGCAGCGACAGAGAAGATAGGCTTGTATATAAGTTATGGTGCGACATGGCAGGCCACGTCATGATCCGGCGATCATTGTAGCAAACGGAAGGAGCCGGAACGCCAAAGCTGTGCTATATGTTGGCTCTGTTTATCTGGCTACGTGGCATTTTTTTGTCCCAAACCACCAACACGACCCGCTGCATAGGCTCCCCACATCGACCATCGCCCACAGCGCTGGGTCTCAACACCGTACCCCATCTCCTCCTCACTGCTTGAGACGTGAATCGGCCTTAGGCCTTCGTGGATTCAGGATGGATGGGATCCCGAATTATCGAAGGCCAGCGAGTACGGTGTGGGCAGTTAGCTGCAGTGACCTAGGCACTTATGTAATAAAATTTAATGCGCGCGCGCGCTCAATTGAGGTCACGCGCGCAAAATCACACGCGCGTGCGGAAATCAATTTTTGTACAAACGAACCGTCATAAGTACATTCCGATACAACTGATCGTCCTTCGTATTCAAACACGCTCTAGCTCGAGCCATTACGTGACCCTGCCCCGAATTATGGTAAATGGGAAGAAGCTCGCCGCTGTTCTCTCGCTTTGGATGACGGAGATCCAACCGTTCTTATTGTGGGCGGAGGCCAGAGTGGTTTAGAACTCGCAGGTAGACTCAAATGCCTAGACGTATCCGTCCTTGTGATCGAAAAGAATGCTAGAGTTGGCAACAACTGGAGAAACAGGTATGATTGCATGGAAAAAACTCAAAATTACAATTTCTCATTTTCTCGGTCTAGATATGAAGCACTGTGCCTGCATGATCCTGTTTGTGAGTCTGATAAGGTTCATTCTCCGTCGCACGGGCTGAGTGTTGAAAGGGTATGACCATATACCCTACCTCAGCTTGTGCATCAGCGCCTACCACGCTTTAACTGACCCGTAACTCAACCCAAAAATGATCCAGTCCGGCCACATGGCCGGTATATACACCTGCGAAGAAGGTACGTATTCTCGACTCTATCAAACCGAAACAAAAGAGTGAACCTTTCACAAGCTTGCGAACTGGTTAGAAAATTACGCAGAAGCACTCAAGATTCCTGTGTGGACGTCGCCCGAGGTCACAGCAGCCTCTCTCGACGCGTCGGGAAAGTGGAAAGTGACTGTAACCAGTAGTCAAGGAGGGAACCGAGTCCTTACAGCGAATGGTTTTCGTGACCGGCTTTGGAAGTCATCGCGGGAGGTTGCCAACATATCCTCGAATGGTGGGTGTCTGGTCTCGTCCCCAGTTCCCTTTTCAGCTTGTCGATGTGTGACACCACAGGATGAGTTCAAAGGCCAGATTCTCCATAGCTCGCAACACGAGGGATTTTAAAACGAGTTGTGAGTTTCCTCATTTGTGCTTTCTCTGATGTTCTCCATGCGTGTCTGCGCTTCTACCCCGATCACATCCATCTGGTCCATCTTCTTTAGCAGGTGGAGCGCTAGCACCCAGTTCTCCATCCCAATGAAGTGCATTCTCGGGACTGAGAAATTCATGGAGACGAGTTGGTGGTCCGTGTGGAAGCCCACAAACTCTTATCTTCTCCAATCAAAGGTGACAACTCACTTGGCGAATCGGTACCTTCTTGACTAAGCCCACGCCACCGCTCGAATCGTTTGGGTGTGGGTTCTTCTCTATATGTCCGGTTTTTTGCGACATGCTCAGTTACGGTAAGGTTTTCTCAATCTGTGGTTTGTTGTCCAGGTTCACATCTCCTAATACACACAGGAAACCTGCAGCATATGCATTAGGCTTGTCGTATGCCATCAGGTGAGGAACACGGTACCGCTGGCCTCCTCTCCACTGACCTCACGGCTGTAGTGAGGTGAGAGACAGACAGAAGTCAACCCGAGAGTTCATTTTACGTGGGCGAGGCACCACTATTGTTTTCAAAGCTTTGGAAATTGGAATCCAGCATGTCACCGCTCAAACAGTCAGATCACTTGCGCTGTTTTCAACGTGGTACTGCCAGTCTCGCTGGTTAAATTGCTATCACCCGGATCAACAATGGTTTCACGCTGCATCCAAAAACTAGCAAATCAGCATCTTCTCGAGACTGACTCCACACCACCGCTCCAATTGTTCAGGATGCCTTTTCTGGCTACAATTTTTCTTTTGTTTTCCAGGTACAGCTTCCCACGTTACGTGTAAGCCCGCCACTACTGTCTCCAGAGCCACTGCTCCGCATGAATTTTTGAAGTGTGTACACCGCTGTTGAAATAGAGAGCCTTGCCCTTGTAATTGATCTTCTCTGCAACTTGCGAGCAGCTTTTGGACTTCACAAGCTGCATTTTTGAGTTGTTTGACAAGTTAAATCCGCATCCATACAACTTGATGATTAGTAATAGGTAGGTGAACAATCACCGGTGGCGCGGTGCAGGTAGGTACAGATGACCCCTACCGCTGTATCTTGGCTGCATCTGCAACGTAATACTACCTTCATGTTTACAAGGTTTGAAAGCTGTCTTCCTCTGACTTGCATGTTGCATATAAGATTTCCAGGGGTAGAGTCTCGTAGTGCCATAACTCCGGTTTCCGATGTTTTTACTAGAGACCAGCTTTGCTGCCGATGAAGTTTTGCAAGCGGCAGGGGAGCGGCTGCTGCTCTGCCGCTGATCGGCTGCCGCGTCTGAGTGTAACTGAAATGATCCATATGAGTCACAGTCTCGGGATGCCCGGGACTGCTGCCGAGACTTATTGTCTCAAAGGCCCCAAACCGGTCGCTGATTCTATTGTTATCGGCGACCATTTTGGGGCAACTGATACCTCTTGTTTACGTCCGCCTGAGACTGCGACTGATACTCAAAGTATCAGTCGCAATATCAAGTACACACAGATGCCGGCTGAGACGGAGAATATCGGATCACCAGAAACGGCATCTGGTATTGGTCATACCAGTAATCAATTCTGCCCGACTTATTCGTGGCATATAAGGTACAATTTCTGCAGGTCTTATTCTGGCCCGTATACTAACAGTATCAGGAGCGTCTTCAGAGGCACCTATATATTACTTTTTTTGGAGTGACCGCACCTTGCCCTTCAGTGGCCGCCTGCTCCTCAGCAACGGCACGAGCGTCCTCAAGCTCTGTATGATGGGCTTGCTGAGCAGCGGTAGTTGCAGCGATGTGACCCGTACGAATACTCTCGCAGTCGGACTTGATACGAGAGCAAAGGTCGAGGATGGTCGGATAACGACCCCCAATGACACCACCAGGACCCGTGGCAGTCTGATGATAAAAATTCTTTACACCAAAGAAAACATCGTAAAGAGTTTTGTCTCGGGCAATAGCACCAATCATGGAGCTAAAGCCCTCCTGGAATTAAAAATTCGTCAAGCGGGGTATAATGCGAAGAAGCAATTAACATACCAGCGCGACGGTCTTTTTGTCGAGAAAAGCCTTCTGTTTAACGCGGTTGGCATATCGAGTTGCAGTAACAGCATCGTGAATAGCAAGGATGCTATCAACCATGGCCTTAGGCATAGCAGGAGTAGAGGTGGAAACCATGTTCAATAAAAGAGGATAATCGGCGAAGATGCTGGTATAAGGAACGAAAGCATAGGTGTCTTTATACTTTCTGCAGATACTGTCCATTTGGGGAAATTCGCACTCTGAGTGATAATGTAACTGGGGACAGTTACAATTTATGAAAAGGGGAGAGAGATGGACTTAGGCAATGACAGAAAATTTAAAAATTCGGACTCTATGATGACTACAAAAATTGCTAGCCGAATATAGGCGACGCGGTTCAGTAGATCAAAGCGAGATCAATTTAGTCATCGGCTAAAGAAGCAACTCGCTTGTGAAATAACCAACTCGGATTGCACCCGGACTAAGCGGAGAGACGCGCTAAGCGACTCAGACCACGCAAGAACATGGGTTGGACCTTAGAAACCACGTTATCCGATGGAATCATGATGAGAAGAGCTTCCGCGGATGCTAAGACCGAAGATCATACTTCGAAAGATGTATAATTTTGCTTTGAGGCATCAGGTGCTATGAACTCTACACATGATAAACGACCAAAGGAGTACGATTACTAGATAATCTACTCTAGGGCACGCTTGAGGACCAGATAATGGAGTCTGTTTATCAATAAGGGTGGAATGCTAAAAATCTCCTTCAACATGTCGAAGCTGGCTAAAGCACCCGTCATGGCGAGGGGACAGATGAAGTCGGCGACACCATTAGCGAAGAAAGATCCAACTAGGATAGGAGTGTTGTCCCAGAGATGGAATGCGGCAGCGCAATCTGAGTAGAATTATTTGATCCAAGCATCACGATCTATCACGGAAGGTGAGAAAATAGGGCAAAAGAAATAAAAGAGAAGCCTACCTTCCTCGGGGAGTAGCGCGGACCGGATATCGCGATAGGAAGCCAAACGAAGGCAAAAGGTGTCGCGACTGCAAAGAGTGCAGTGCTCGTAATTCATGCGAACAATGCAAGGGAAGCACGAGACTTTCCAACAGACGAAGGTGCAGGTGATAGGACCACCTAGACAAGAATCGCAAGGACCGTCCTAGAAACACTAGGTCAGGGACACTCGTGATTACTTGTTCAGAGTCAATGCACCGGGTGCAACTGGAATAGTATATCCACATTGGGTGCTAGAGCATCGTAAAAGATTGAACAAGGAGGCAAAGTGGGCCAGGAGTCTTCGCTGAGGAAATGATGAAGAGGGTCATAATCAGGAGCGAAGTGGGACATCTCCATGTTAAAGAAAAGAGCAATCGCGATTGCTCTCTTTTATATGAGCTTGGGCACTAAAAAGTGATCTAGGTCCGAAAGAGTGGAACCTATGCGTGGGATGATGGGGGATAGCCGATCTATGGGATAACAGACCGTCGAGAAACGCCTGTTGACGTAAATTGAAGGTTCACTCAGAACTTGAAGATTATTTCAACAAAAATAGAATGTATATTTGAATATTGTTTTTGCAAGTTACAAATACTTGTAAGGAATACATTCAAGAAAATTCATTGTTCTGTTGCAATTGCAGCTGTTCCACCTGTACATGCTTACCTGCATCCCGTGCACTACTTCAATCCCGATGGTCCTGCCTCATCCTCCTCCAGCCAGTTTGAGCTCTCCTCAGGTAGAGGAGTCGATTGTTGAGCACGCGCAGGGTGATGCGAGAGGAAGTCAATCAGGACCAGGAGGTCCTCGTCAGTAGGAACATTGGACAGGTGGGTATCGCTGATGAACAGGTACCGCAGGACAGCGGCCCGGTAATCGACGGATAGCTCAGCCTGTGAGTCAAGCAGTAGTTGAGCCCAGAGTGGGTGAAGCTCCTCCAGGAGATCTGCTACTCCAGGCAACCCATCAGGGCCCAACGAGGCCACTGTTTGATGGATCCAATCACTGACACAATTGCTAGCAATCGCAAGGCAGGCGCTCGCACAGAAAAGCTGTTCCCAGGCGAGCTCATAATCGGCGTGGGCAGCAGACAAATCGGTAATGAGCTCGTTACCGCCTGTAAAAAGGGTGTAAAATAAACAACCACGGATAATAAAAGAAAGCCGCTAGAAAGCTGAGTGTATGGCTCAAGGTGGTTGGCGGCGCGAGTGTGGTCGGAAACAACAAATGTATGTGTACAATGGGACACATGCCCCTTGTCGCAGTGTGCACAGATGGTATCAGGGGTACCGTGCTCGCACTCTCGGTTGCGAAGGATGTAGGTGGCGCATCCGGCATCAAACAAAGGAGAGTCAGCAAAGGGAGCAATAGTGATTGCTCACACTTACCACTGTGGGCTCGCTCTGCTCTTTAGTGATCGACTCCGATGCCAGGCGGACCGAGTCCGTGGTAGGGACTGGATGAGGTGGGACGTATGCGGGCAACTCGTCCTTCTTGGACTTGCCGCGGGTCTTGCGCACGGTGGGGGGAAAATGATAGGGAGGGGCAGGCGACCGGGCCCTGGCTTTGCCCTTGCCCTGAGTCTTGGGGGTGCGAGAGCCGGTACACTTCTGCTTCTTTGGGAGCGTAACACCCTCATCTTCCTCAATCTCCTTCTCCTCCTTGCCTTCCTCATTGTACGCTTCGTTGGCGGGCGGCGTGGATGACTTGTGGGATGACTGCACGTAGATCATAGGCCGGCCTTGGGAGTCGACATTCTGAGGAATGATGACAGAAAGAAAACAAACGGGTGTAAAAAAAATGTACCGCAGCAGATGTGGATGGAGGAGCTTTCCCACGAGTGGTTTTTCTGCCTTGCACGGTGGAATGAGCGGGGCGGTGCTAGAGAAGAAATGAGAGCGAGGAAAATAAAATAGTCAGAAAGACTTACGCAGAGTGTGGGAGCGGGTTTGTCGGCCTGGATGGCTTCCGTGATTGCTCGCGCATCCTCGGGAGAGATCTCCTGCGGGTCAACTTGTATCGCAGAAGAACGCGGCGGTGAGCGAGCATCCGCGGATACTCCTCACATCGAGGAAGAGCCCCATACTGAGTTGGATCGCAACGAGCAGATGTTGAAGCTCGTGGACCCAACCACAGAAGGTCCAGTCTGTGCCAGAGGTGACACGGGTGCGGACAAAGGAGAGTGCTTGGGAGGTGTTATGGGCCTGTAGTGCGGAGAGGTGGACTCCTCATGCGCACCACGAGCTGCGACGACGCTGGGGTGTTCGTCCTGTAGGTGCTGCCACCAATACCACATAGAATCGTAGTCAGCCATATCTATAACTGGATACGGCTCCGATGACAGGTCCTTGTGTGGGAGGCATGGGATAACAAAGGAGGGCCCCAGAGCTCGGTTGGCCTGAAAAGAAAACGAAATCAGCTAGAATCCATTAAGACTAAGAGAATGGATACTGGCATGATCAGGAGACGCTGGGAGGAGGCAGTCCAACCAGGCGGGGTTGCGCATCTCGAGAGGTAGGGATGCAATAAGGGCACGGATGGAGTTGAGATACAATGAGTCACCGGCAGAGAGAGACGCTCCACGCGGAAATCTTTGGTCAGAATTTCCTGGGCAAAGATGATTAGCCTGGAGCAATCGTGGATGAGATATTGGACTTATGAAAACGGGATACACGGGAGCTAGGGCCTCATTAAGAAGTTAAACCACCATTCGTGGCCCGTTGGTCTCACGAATACGGTCCCTGGCCATGAAGTGAACCAGAACTCGCAGGTTGGGGCGAGCAATCTGCAAGAGCGTGGAGTGGTCCGCAACAGACAAAGGGTCGTGCAGTGGCTGATCCATTGGGAACTCCTCAGTCCCTGGAAAGAGCCAAACAGAAGACAGAGGAGAGTACTAGAATGTGTGGGCAGAGAGTCAGAAGAAACCGAAATAAAAAAAAATAAAGAGACCCACGAACTGTGTCCCAGGTTGGGGAAGTTGCGGGTTCATTGGAGGGAAGGAAGGCGGTCCACCCGCTCTGAATGCGCGCAGGAACGATCTGGGCAACCGCGGAAACTAGCCTAAGAAGGCCTGCCAATACGATCAGTTGGGCTTGGGAGTGCAGGATGAACACGTGGGAGCACTGAATGGTTTCCTGAGTAACCGCGGATGGTCAGAAACGGTTCATTAAGGACAAGTGTTTCAACGGGGACTCACGAATACTGGAACCGCATGGTCAAGGATTGATGCCAGGTAATGCGGGGTCCATGCGCGAGATGCGTGCAGGGACCTGCATGAAGGGCATCAACCTATAGACGGCAGGGTGCGAGAGAAAATGGAAAGGCGACCATGAATTTGTGTCAGGTTGAATTTGGGAAGGACTGCGCTCGTTAGGAGAGACCATCAGGAGTGGTCGCCCAGGTGTCAGGGCAACATCGGCATTCGTGAGACAATAAGGTGGCAAATTGAAGTCGATATTGCCAGTACCGTCGAGGAGGGTGTTGGTACCCACGGTGGAGTCGTTGGGGGCGTTAAAGAACGCGAAGGGAATGATTGCCTCGATGGATTGGTCAGGGGTGGACATGGTGGCAGATAAAGAGTCCTGTGTGAAATTTTCGCTGGGCGCACATGCCATTTATGACATTGTAGGCGAGGATACGAAGGTACTACACAAGGACTCGAGTATTGAACACGAGAAGCGAGTCTACAAGGGTAGACAAATATTTTACTACCAACATGAGCAATTGCGATTGCTCAAGTAAAGCAGAGTATTCCATCTTCCATGGAATAGCAATTGCGGATGCTCGTTGGTGGACTATTCGTCGACTTATAGTCAAAAAGCTGAGGGTTAGAACCAGTATGGGCTCTCTTGAAGGGAGATCGCGGCCTCGTAGCCAAAATAGGTTACGATCTAAGATCTTCGGAAGTTGTGGGACCCATGATCAATGATTGACATGTGCAGATCACTCTGCTGACGAGATAAGAATCCGTCGAGCTCAGAAAAGACCAATGGTCAGTTGAGTGGGGACACTCAATATTTATGAAAAGGGGAGATGACAGACCTGGTACTGGGGCACCCGAGCATTTATTCAAATTTGTTCGAGTTGCAACGTACTATAATGTACTATGCTACATTAAAGTGTCATCTCACAAGGGCTAATGTCAGCCTGGGCAGTTAGCTAGAAGGGAAATAATGTGTCTCAGACTGTTAGAAGGACACTGGATGACGGCTCTGGTAAAGAGTCGAAGTGAGAAGTCGCTAAAGGAGTATCTGTGGAAAGTGTCCAACCATCCTGGAACAGATTGGGACTACTGCACATCTCTGACCAAGGGCATATTACGATGGAATATCCTTCTGAACAAGGTTGGGCATCATCTGGCATCTGCTGAACTGCCAAGAGAAGGTTGAACTGGTCGATCAATCAATTGACTAAGAAACCATACTCAGGTACTAGCAAGCGGCGGCTATTCCTGTTTTGTGACAAATCACCTAAGCAGCTCAAGGAGGAGCTAGAAGAGTTGGATGGGTACCGAGGCGGGTAACGGTGGGCTGACGAGGTAGTCGGCTAAAGTTGGCACATCAACAATATCCTATCACGGTCGTTCTAAGCGATGCAGATCTTGACTCATTGTTTAGCTCGGGTCGTAGATGATTCTTATAAATCTGTTCAGTTTTTACTAATCTCTTGATATCCGACAGGAGTCCCTCGGCTAGCTGCCATACCACTACACCACCAACCCGGATGGACATTAAGCAGATGTCTTCAGCATATATTGGATTGATGATCAGCTATTACATCAGGTGGATGTTGAAGTCGAGTCTGAATGATGTTCGGGGAGGGCGGTCAGGGAGATGTCTATTGCCTTTCAGTCTGATGTCAGCCTCAACACATTTTTGATATCACACCTCGGACATTGATAAGATGTTTAATCCAGATTGGAAAAATGATATTACTTTAGTCTCTGTTACAGACCTCTATACGGATGACGATCAAGATGTATCCGTATATAATATTACTTATCAGACATCACCGTTCTTGAGCCCGGATCACTGGCCCGATAATACACCATCATGACAGCTTCGCTTCACAGGATCTGTCTCCTGCGCATGCACCTGTCTCTCGATTCGGTAAGTACAGGCTTGCATCTTGGCTCCGTCCCTCAGCTCCGCCCTACGGTCTCGAAAATGACGCAAAGCTCGGGCTACTTCCCCATGCTTTGTGTCATGGGTGCACGGTCCCTCTGCCACTTGATCATCCGCTTTCATCACAAATCACCACATCCATGCCAGACAGATTTGGCAACTGCTGGAATACTTCTGTTAATATTACAAGTCTAAATGGTTTGGTGCCCTTCGTTGGCGAGTACTCTGGCGAACCACTACGGCCTCCGGCTCCTGGTTCTCATTCTCAGAGTTCTCAGAGTCTGAGTCAATCACCCTCCTTCTCTTGCGTGTGTTCTGAGTGCGATGAGGCACAACAGCAATATCCTCATCCTCTGTTTCCCTGATGCGGGCAGAACAACAAAAGACAAGATCCCTTGCTCGGTGATTTCCATTCCACACGGACATCGCAAGATTGGCCAGCCAAAGTCAGGGTGCGGCTCAGAGCTGAGGAGGAATTGCTCTATAGTAACGAGTGATTTCTGGCCTAGCAGAAGTTCGTGGATGTGCCCAATGATTTTCCGACCTGCAGAATCTAGGGAAAAGACCCAAGATCCCAGTGGAGCTTTGTCTCCGCTCTGTGTGATAACAGACGAGCCAAGTTTCCACAAACTTTCCGGGGGAGGTGGGTCATCCTTTTTCCAATGGCCCAATGCTCCTGTGACCTTCCATTCCACCTCCGGTTTTTTGTGCGCAGGAAGCGGCTTGATTTTTCCCGGGAACAACCGGCACCTGTGGTACCCATCCGAGATGACGCTGGAAGACTGGATCACTTTGCAGCACCTTTTGCACTGCACCGCCAGCCTGGATCCATCGCTTCGAGGTATGATCTTTCCAGTATCCACCGGATAGAATATGTTTAACCCGATCCATTGAAGCGAATTTATGGGATATATCGCGACTCGGTGAAACGCTGACTATGGGGCAAGCGGTGAAATAACCACAACACAAACTTTGTAAATGAATACGCGGTTCGATAATGCAACTACAACAACTCAAACACTATAGTCCTCGTGCAAGTTCGGGGTTCCAATCCAGTATAGATTGTGGCAATTTGAACTTTAGTTCTCTTTGATAAGCAAGACTTTACAGGTCTACAAGTCGTATAGATAAACTTGCTCGAATCCGTTCTAGGCGCAATCGCG